>PVLD010010835.1:0-68623 GCA_004027595.1 Dinomys branickii | reverse complement strand
TGGGGCTTTCCCACGTCTCGCCCCGGCAGGCTGGTCCGCCCTACCACATCTCCCCCGGCATCTCAGAGAAATACGCCCAGTCTAAACTTCCCAGCCGAGGTCCCGGCATTCACGCTCGCCAAGTCTGTCTCGAGCTGGTGGTGTTTATTAAGGAGGTTCGCTCCCTTGCTGCTCACCTGGTCGCCATCTTCCCCGGACTGCTATGTGTTAATATTCACAGTTGGGCCATGAATGTGCTTCTCACAGGAGTCAGCGCTTGCGCTTCACGTGGGATTGCCAAAACTCTGCGCTCTTCCACGTGATACTTCCAGACCTACATCACCAGCAGGGCCTGAATTAATTATGTTGTTGTATTGCTCAGAAAGTGGCTGATAAACCAATTGCACTGGAATCTTCAATGGTGTTTATTTTTAGAACACAGGTTCTAGAGCCAGGTGTGTTGGTGCACACCTGTAATCTCAGCACTCAGGAGGCTGAGGCAGGAGAATTGCTGTGAGTTCAAGGCCAACCTGAATTGCATAGTGGAAACTTTGTCTCAAAAAAACCAAAACTGAAACAAACAAACAAACAAAAAACCAAAAAATAAATCAGGTTCCTAAGCCTCCTCTCAGGCTCTCTGGGAATTGAATTCTGGAATATCAACCAGGTGATAATTCTGCTCTCTAAAGTTTGGAAATCACTGCTTTATGAGGATTGACACTTACTGCATAGGAACTATGGAAAACCCAGCACCAAGTAGACAGAGAAGTATTCTAGCGATTGGTCCTTGGATAGGACTTTATACCTCGCTATTTTTGCCCTGTGCTGGAAATACTTCAAATGCCTGATCTGCAGCCCAGACTTGGGGTGTTCCCCCGTGCTTGGCACTTTTTCACTGTGCTGTTATTATTTTCTTTCTACCATCCCATCCCCAACCTGCACATCTATTCCTTACGCATACCTGCATAGAATCCTGATAGTTCTACGTATTCTGCAATGGCTGGTCCTTCCCAAAGTCACTGTGTTAGGACTGAATAGGCTGCACTCTGTGCTTATCTTGCTTGAGACCCATTCACTGCATAGCTGGCCAAAGACAGCCAATGTCCTATGCGGAAGAATTATCTCTATTTCTTACTCTTGACCTTTATTTCCATTTCTTTGGCTTATTCTCCATATTGGAGGTATTTATTGTCTTCCCCTCTCTCCAAATGCACTCAAACACAGTCAGCTGTTTCTGTTAATTTTCACATTTTCCAACATATTCATCGACTCACTGTGTTTGGAGGTACTTTACACATTTGACAATTTCACATGAAGATGTATGGAATAGCTAGACTTATGTTTATGGTCCTAAGGTTTGTATTATAATTAGCAAACCTCCAGTCATGTCTTTGAGGATTCACCCTGATTTAACATTCACTAACTACCAAGAATTTTGGCCTCTTTATTTTTCTAGTTCCCTGAGAAATTTTACCCTTTCCTTTAAAAATTAAGATAATATCCCCCTTTTTTAAAGAATTATAAGACTCTTGTCAAAAATATTTGTTCCAACTTTGAGAAGTACATTTTCATCCCAAACTCAGTTTCTCTTTGATCATAGACCACCCAAGAAAACATTCAGAAGGGGGTGGGGATGTAACTCTGTGGTGGAGCACTAACTTAGAGCACTAACATGAGGCCCTGGATTCAATGCCCACACACACACACACACACGCGCGCGCGCGCGCACACACACAATCATGGAACACATTCTGAGAGTTTTCTATATTTACTTTGCTTCTGAAGTTATCTGCATTAGCAGGAAGACAATATAGAAATACCCCAACTACCTTGATGCCCAGCTCCTTGTTCTGCTTACTCAAGGCTTCAAAGTTTCCAGGCCACCTCCCTTAGCATATCACTTCTGAACACTGGGAAGGCAGCACAGCTGATATGGCGTATCAGGTCCGCACACAAGCCATTCTGCAGCAGTCCATAAAGAATCACCATGATCTCATGGAACTTAGTCACACAGTTCCTTCCATCTGCGGGGGTGCCTGTGAGCCTCAGTCCTGTGCCAGAGCCACCGCACAGCAGCTGGAAGGATCCAGCTGTTAAGCTTTAGGACCTTTGTATGCCAGCTCCTAAGCACAGCCATTATTAAACATTAAATGATATACATTTATAACGAGATAGATTATATTAAAAACAAAAGTAACAAACACTTAAAACTCATAACTTCCTAATTACTATATTTTCCTTCTCTATACTCTTGAAGTTATTTCTATTTATTATATCTCCGTGGCTGAAATCATATGCAACCATACCTCCCTTCCCAACTCTGTGTTTGGGGACATCAAACTGATCAGTAGAAATAGACTATGGTGGAAATATTTTCATGACAAAAGTAAGCACATTCTATAAATCAAGATTTACCTGAGCCTGTTCTCCTGTCCCTAGATAATTATTAAATATTTACTAGTACATTATCGGCTGTGAACTGAGTTAGGATTAAGATAGAAAAACACAAACGTGTTAGGGTTGAGTTTCCCACCTTTATCTGAACTAACTCCATCCCCTAGAATGAGCTATTCTTTCAATACGGAGTAACATGTCCCAGGCCACGGCCTGTGGAAGTATGAGCCATTTCAAATGACCCACCCAAATGAGGTTCACGCTGACCTGCTTTGTCACTGCCCCTCCTTAGAAGAGTTTTTAATGTACATTTAATTTTCTCCATTCAAAGTCCTTACTCTTTTTTCTATGTTGCCTCTTAGATCCTATTCTACACATATATGTTTGTGTTGTGTATTTACATCCTTGTGTGTGTATCTGCATGTAATATACAGTAGTTGCATAGCTACTTCTGGTGGGATAACTTTAACTTAAAACAGATGTAAGCCCAACTTATTAGCTACTAAAACACTAGAAAGAAAGATCATTAAATGTCTTAGAATCAATGCCTGAATTCTTAAGAGGAAATTCAAGAGGAGGTCAGCAAATGAAAGACCAGGAAAACCTAAATAAAGTAAGGCTCCTTATGTGACAGTGATAAGGCTAATGGGAAACTGCAAGCAATCTTGGAGAATGATCAGGAGTTTTGTACAAAGGAGTTATTGTTCTTTATTTCCACTTAGGATAAGTGAACAGAGATTCAACTTACAGCACTTCATAAAAAACTTTAGAACAATTCATGAAGAGAACGTTGTCTTCAAACTTTTCTCCCTTAAGTTGTTTTTAATCAACCATTTTAATCAATGATCCCATAGAAGCTTAAATTGAAGGTAGAGTTTTATTACTAACAAGTCACCCAAAAATACAGTCAATGGAGGTAGGATAGCTGAATTTCTTCCATAAATAGATATGGACTGTAGCTTTCTAAATATTCTCAAAGTTCATATTTACTAAGGCTACCCAAAAACAGTATAGTGTAATTAAGGGAGAAAGATAAAAATATCTAAGACATATGATACAGAATCAGACAAAAGAAGAATCCTGTCTAACGTTCTGTTTCTGACAATGTCAGTGAAGCTCTTGCTGGGTAGCATGTGAAGGCCCCACATAAACAATTTTCCTACTAACTCATGAGTTCCACTTGTGTACCTAATTTCATTCTGAATCCATTTACACATTAATACATTCAACACTCTGGGGTAATTCCCTATTTATTTATTTTTTATTTATTTTAAAAATAAAAGAAGGAAAACATTAACAGACATCCATTTACAAAATAGCATAAGAACAGTACAAACAATACGGAGTTACAGACAAAGTGGTAGGAAATTAACAATGGTTGTTGCATTACTATTGATATCTTCAAAGTGGTTTCTCAGGAAAACAAATAGAGACATGAAATAATGATCAAACCAGTAATCATTAACTGTTCCTTTGAGTAAAGCAATAGCAGACAGTAGTACCACTGTTAGCTATCCTGTACATACATACACACGATTTCCCCTTCTTTCCCTTCTCTTTCACACACCCCAGCTGCCCTGTTTATTTTTAATACCATTCTGATTTTAAGTACAGTTTCTATCCAGGGTTCTTCTAGCATGCTGGAATTTGTTAAATCTCCCTTTATGTATTAAAATCTTTTTGGAGCTACTCTGATAAAAACAGTGTGATACCAGCACCAATACAGACATGCACATTAGTGGAACGGAATTGAGAAGGCAGAAAGAACTGCGGGCACATTTAGCCACCTGATTTTCAAAGAAAGGGGCAAAAAGACACGGTGGAGGAAAGATAGCTTCTTTAACAAATGGTGCTAAGAAAACTGGTTATCTACATGCAGAAGAATGAATCTAGACACTGTCCATTTACTAAAATAAAATCAAAATGAATCAAAGACCTATATGTTAAAGCAGAAACAATCAACTGAAAGCCAATATTGAAGACATAGGTGCAGGTAAGGACTTTCTGAACAGAATCCCAATGACACAATAAATAAGAATTTGTTGTTCAAGAATCAACAGATGAAATTATAACAATTTCAAAAGCTTAAGGCTGGGCATGGTGGTGTATGCCTATAATCCCAGCACTCAGGAGGGTGAGGCAGGAGGAATGCTATGAGTTTGAAGTCACCCTGGGCTACAAAGTGAGTTCAAGGCCAGCCTGAACTGCATGATGAAACCCTGTCTCAAAAAAAAAAAAAAAAATTCAAAAGCTTCTGGACAGCAAAGAAAGCAAAAGTCTCTTCACACAATTGAGTGAAGAGACAACCTAGACATTGGGAAAAAACTGGGGTAGCTACTCTTTGGATAGAAGACTAGCATCTAAAATATATAAAGAACTAAAAAATTAGTGCCCCAAATAAAAGAGCCAATTAAAATGGGAAATTAAGCTGGGCATAGTGGTGCATGCCAGCAATCCCAGCATTTGGAAGGCTGAAGCAGGAGGATTACCAGGAACTAAAGGCCAATCTGGGCTACAAAGTAAGTTTGAGGCTTGGCTGAACTACACAGCAAGACCCTACCTGAGAAAAAAAGGGAATAGAAGTGAATAGATACTTCTGAAAAGAAGTACAAATGGTTAGTAAATATATGAAAAAACGTTCAACGTTTCTGGCCATTAGAGAGCTGTAAATCAAAACAACACTGAGACTCCATTTTACTCCCGGAGAATGGCCATCATCAAGAACTGAGAAAACAACTGCTAATAAGGTCGTGGAGAAAAAGGACCCTTTCTGCACTGTAGGCAGGAATGTGAAATACTGCAGCCACTACGGGTATCCGCATGGGGATTTCTCAAAAAGACTAAAAACAGAAATTCTATTTTACCAAGATATATCCCTTCTGAGTATCTTCCCAAGAGAGTTAAAGACATCATATTATAGCAACACATGTGTGCTCATGTTTATAGCAGCACAATTTACAATCATTACTTGGAATAATAATTACAATAATAATCTTGGAAGTAGTTTATATGGCCACCAAATGATGAATGCATAAAGAAAATGTGGTATATAGCAGTACCTCAGCTCATGAACTTGATTTTTTTCCAAGATTCTGGTTATAACTGAATTGTGAGTATAGCAACCAAAATCATGGAACACATTCTGCATCAGAATTGTGGAAGGAATTAAATTCATGCACCAAGGCACCACTGTAGATACATTAACGTGTGTGACTCAGCCAGAAAGAACAAGTTTGAGTCATTTATAGGAAAATGGATGCACTCTGAGACCGTAATGCCAACTAAACCAGACACAGCAGGTTAAATATTGCATGATGTCATTTACATGAGAAAACAAAGGTGTAAATAAAGAGCAAAATACGTGATAGATGTTAGGAAATAGAGAGATTTTGTACATAAGAAGCGCATCTGGGAATGGGAGGACACAGGAGCGAGGAGGGGGAGGGGAAGTAACAAGGATTAAGATGTGACATATGTGTATCAATTTCCCATAACCAATGTATTAAGTATTGCAAACAGGTACAAAGAACTGCAATCCTTTTGCAGTATGATATAAGCCACTAAGTGCATTCATTAATGATTTAATGCAATTAACTGTAATGCATTGATAAATTAATTAAAGCAGTCAGAATTTACTCTGTTCAAATCCTGTGAGATTTATTGCTTCCAAAGAACTTCCTCGGGCTGGGGATATAGCTCAGTGGAATAAGCGCCTGCCTAGCAGGCGCAGGGTCCTGAGTTCAATCCCCAGTACCGCCAAAAAAAAGAAAAAAAAGAAAGAACTTCCTCAACCCACTTCAAATTCTATGCTCCAGCTATAACAAATTCCCAAGTTAATTTCAGTTCCTTAAAAGTGCCATGGGTGTTTGGCAGGAGGATATCTCCCATTTCTGGAAGAGCTTTCTTGCTCTTCTACCATAAAGATTCTGACTCACCCATCACGTCCCACCTGAAGGGCTGTCCCCAAAAATTCCTGTAGCACTTCATGTTTGCTCTCATCAAAATTATGAGAATCTCCCACGAGGCCTTCAGATCCCTGAACACAAGGACTATGTCTTTTTTTGGTCCATCATTGCATCACAAGTTAGTGGGCAGTCATTAACAATTATTAAGTCTATAAATTAAATAAGTTGATGGATTTCTAACACTATCACCATTGTGTTCCTGTCCTAAAGACCAGGCTATCAACTCTGCCCTTCCACAAAGAACAGCCAAACTTCATGGTCATTGTATTCATCATTTTCCTAATTACACAGAAATGATGACGTCCTCTACCAAGTGCAAATTGGTGATGATTGTACACATGCGCCAGATCATGCCTTTGCTTCCTCTCACAGTGGTGCCTAGGATGTTACTGGACTTTTTGCTGATATCTCCAGATAATATTTGGAATGTCTTCAAACTCTTTTTTCCAGTTAAAAATGAACTACCCTAAAACTATTACCCTGTAAGCTTGGCTTGGAGGACAGAAAAATAAAACATGACCTGAGTTTAAATTTGTCTTATGTTTGATTCTATATGTTACCAGCAGCAGAAACTTTATGGCTTTGTTAATGATAGCTGAAAAGCTAGTGTAAAGTTCAAGAGCATCTCTTCCCTCAAGGAACAACAGCAGGAGAAAACTCCTATTGTGATGAGTAAAATCAAACATACCTTCATTTGGAAACAGCTTGGCCCTTATGGGGATGACTTCTTAAAAGGGAGGAGACCAAAACAAGAGTAGAAAACCAGAGGCTGGGACCTTGAGACTGGTGAAGATTAGTTGAGCAGCAAGAGGTCTTCTCTAAAGTTATATACAGGCTTCAGGGAGAACAGAGGTGGCCGTAACAGTAAGGCCCACATGAAGGAAAAATGTCTTGGTATGTGAGGAATCATACTTGGTTTTATTAATTTTCTCTAAAGCATATGATTCTTTAAGCTTGGAAAGTAACTTTTTTCTAAGTGGTTTTTAAAGAGGCATGTTATTCATTTAGAACTGTTTTTCAGATTTAAGTGATTTTTATGTAACAGAACTTAGGTGCCTCTCCATGACATTTCCTGAAATAAATTGCCTTTTTTTAACTCCAAGGCCTGTCTCATAGGAAAATTGAAGGTGTGTAACAACAATTACTGTATGGGGCAATTATTAGTAAAAATATAGTTATCAATATTGATTCTTATGAGTAACACATGAATTTTCCTTTTCCTTTGAGAATAAAAGGGTCACATGATTCTCCTGCATGTCACTGATGCTAATTAAAGGCTGATAATTGAAGAATAAGCATATTTTGTCTGCCTCTCCCTGCCTTCATAAACTTCTTTCCTTAACTATTTTAATCAAAAGTTCAGAGTACTGATTTTACATCAGAGAGCTGTGAAAAGCAGCTCTAGAGGGTCGAGATGCTCTCAGACTGGTCATTCGGGCAATGATCATAGATCACTGTGATGAAGGGGAGAGGATAATTGAATGATTTTGCACTATGGTACAAAAAATCTGCTGCACAAGGACACAGTTGTGAAGATAGGCTTTGGTGGTCCCTAGGCTCATGCGCTGATGCTGGTTTTTATGTCTCATCTAATGTTAGTCCAAATAGTACCTCCCAGCTGTGTGACATTAAAGATTTTGAAGCATTTAAAGAAGTTATCTTACAAAATGTCCCTCGTTTTGCATATGTCTGATAGTGTCCTCTTGGTATTCAATTATTACTTTGGGTCCTTATTCCCCTAAATGTCCTATAACCAGTGGGTTAGCTTTCCAATGGGGTTTGACAAACTTTGACGTTGGGCCAAATCAAATCTACCATTTGTTTTTGTAAACAAGCTTTTATTAGAACACAGATGCACCTGTGTTTACCTGTCATTCATGTCTTAGCTATTTTCCTGATCTGCTGGGACACAATAGTCAACATCCAGAATTTAGAGGAGGAGAGGTTGAATTTGGCTCATTTCAATTCATGGTCACCTGGCCCCAGGGCAGAAATGTCACGGGCGAGGGCACAGTGGGGAAAAGCAGCTCCTGTCGCGGAGCACAGGAAACAGGAAGTGAAGGGAGTTGCGGGGAGGCCCCACCTCCACCGGGCCCCACTGCCTAAGTCAAGGCAGCCGTCTCACCCCATGAGCCGTCACCTTCCAAACACATGAGATATGTGGAAGACGTTTCAAATCTGAACCATAGCAGCTGATGTTGATTTTGTACTATAAATGCAGAACTGAGCAGTTATAACAGAGAAAGTCTGGCTCAGAAAGTCTGCTATACATATAATCTGCTTCTTTCCAAAAGATCACTGCCAAATCATAGGTAGAAAACTGACAAGATTCAGGTGAAATATTTTGGCACAAAGAGCGTGTGCTTCATGGGGCACACCTTGTGAAGCACAGCGTCAGGTTGCACCGTGATTTTCAATGCCAAGTTATTCGTGCACTTAGTTAAGGTGATGATAAATCTCTCCACTATAAAGATCGAATTTTCTTCTTTCCATTTAATAATCCATGAAGCAATACTTGGCTCTATGTAAAAACCCTACCTAACCCCCATCCAAAGCCTTCATTTAAAGGTTTTACCACCCATGGTAAAATGATTTTCCTTGAATTAGAATATTAAAAATTTTAAATTGTCATTTATCTAAATGTATCATTCCTTCAACATTTATTAGCTTTTACAATAAAATAGACTAAGATCACCTTGTAATTTCTCTGCTCCAGCATTAGAGTCAGTAATTTTTTGTCTAATTAGCTCTGGATCCTGTAGGTGGGAAATAATATTTAGAAATCAACACTTAGCTACTAATTATGTTCATTGACCCTAGAGTGTCATTGCTTCTAGGCTCTTCCAATGTCGTTTCTTAGTGAGAGTAAAATTTCCTTTAAAAGAATGACAAATTTAATGATACATTCCATTTATATGTAATATTGATTTGTGTAATATGATTTCTTTTACAATAAGCCTTAGTCCTGATAATACTAGCATGCTCATTTACATGTTCTAACATGTCATAAATATAAAGTATCTCAAACTTTCAATATTTCCAGTAATAATAAATCTAATGACTAAAGTTTGTGATTTATTTCTGGTACCTTTTCCCTTAGAATACAACCCAATGAGAGTATCGGGAGCACCATTTTCAAAACTTACTTGCAATAAAAATTTTTGTTCATGTGATTATGTTTCTCAGTTGTGAGGAGTTATAAAAGCATTCTGTGACAATTAGGAAAATGTGAACATAGACTGGATGTTTTGGAAGTATTGTTCATTTTCTTAGGCATCATAATCCTATGGTGGGCAAGGAGGTGATTGTTCATACTCTTAGACAAATCATTTCAAAAGAGTTGTGAAGTGTCATGATCTCTACAACTTTTGTTCAAGTGATATGGCAAAACTTACTGTGTGTGTGTGTGTATGAGAGAGAGAGAGAGAGAGACAGAGAGACAGAGAGACAGAGAGACAGAGAGACAGAGAGAGACAGTGACAGAGAGAAATAGAGAAACAAATGATGAAGCAAATAGTATGTGGCCAGTGAAAACATACTCCCTCCAACAAGACCTTACAAAGGAACACCTTACAGGGATGGAGGTGGATGTGGGGAAAAGAGAAATGTACAGCTATTCTTAATATTTAAATTGCTGTCAAGTGAAAGATGGTTCACATTTGTTCTATATGATCACAAGTAAGAGAAGAAAGATCAGTCAATCCATCGAATCTGCTGGAGACATAGCTGGGCTTTCTACCAAAAAGTAAAGAAATAAAAAAAGAAAATGTCCATGGATGCCTAAATGAAACACACTACCCTGAGAGATAGCAAGTTCAGTATCAGGAGAGGTATACATGCCTATAATGCATGAACACTCAGTGTGAAAGTATTATAAGAGATTTAAACATTAAACTCTATGATGCTTAGTGTTGAAAATTTTGAGATGGCATTCTTTTTTTGTTAAGAAAAAAAAGCAAATATAAATAACCAAATAGCAAGAAAGTTCCTTATTCCTTTAGGTTAACAAGAACAATTGTGTTTTATTCAACAACAACAAATCAACACTACCATTTACCTGGTGTGGTTTGCCCTAGTTATATCCTTTCTTCCTTGTAATGACTCATTATTGTTATTGAATTGCCTACAATGTGTCAGATATAAAAGTATGGTGGTGAAGACTGAGACTAACTCTACTTTTCACTGAATTTACTGGAGTTTAGTGGAGAAAATAAAAATTTAATGAGTAATTTCCATAAAATGGATCTTAATATTGCACAGGTAAAGTGCACTGTAATGGCTTCAAAATGTGATCATAAATTCTTTGATAATTTTCCTTGTGAGAGTTTGAGTCTAAATCCTCTTCACTTGAATCTGAACTGGTCTTAAAAGTAGTTCAGCCAGTAAATAACACAGAAGCAACAGTGTGTGAATTCCAAAACTAGATCATGAAAGCCATGAGACTTTTGCGTTTTCTTATAGAAGATGAGCTCCTGGAACCCTGAGACATCATTAAGAAATACAGCTCCTCTGAGGCCACCTTTTATGAACAAGCCCAGATTCATGACTGCTGCACTGCTCCAGTTAACAGTTTCCAGCTAAGCTAGTTTTCTATAACATGACAAAATATCAGAGAGAATCAATGTAAAGGGAGGAAAGATTTATTTTGGTTCATAGTTTAAGTTCATGTTTGCTTGTCTTTGTAGTCCTGGGCCTGTGTGAGGCAGAACGTCACAGTGAGGAGCAAGTCCACCTCATGGCAGCAAAAAAGAGAGAGAAAGAGGAAAGAACAGAGTCCCAATAACCCCCCCGAAGAGAAACCCCAATGACCTAACCTCCTCCCACTAGGGTCTGCCTCCTAAATATTCCACCACCTCCCAATAGTGCTAGGGACCAAGCTTTCAACGCATGAGGTTTTACAGAACATTCAAGGTTTAAACTATAACACCAGCTTTGCCTAGTTTTCTATACTCAAAAACCCAAATAAGTAACAGATTATTCCTTCTTTCTAATCAGTCAAAACCCCCCGCTATTTACATCTTCCCAGCTGAGTCTTTAGACATTGTGGAGCACAAACTATTCTCTTCAAGCTCTGTCTAAATTTATGATCCACTGAATCCATAACCACAATAATTACACCATTGTTGTTCTTACCAATAGTTATGGGATGGTTTGAAAGGCAGTGACAGTTCATCTCAACAGACCCCAAGAGAACATAGAACATTGCATTAGTCATTTTCCTATCACTGGAACAAAAGACTCAATACCAACAACTGAAAGGAGAGGTTTGTTATGGCTTACAGTGAGTTCAGTGCATGATTTGCTGGCTCTAAGCAAGAAATGGTGTAGCAGAAGGGCCTGGCAGAGGAAAGCCATTCACATCATGGTGGTCAGGAAGCAGAGAGAGAAGTCAGGCACTTTGGAGGTAGATTTATTTTCCAAAGTCATGCCCCCAGTGGCACACCTTCCAGCCAGGTTCTACCTCTTCACAGCACATTCAGCCACGAACTCACCAATGAATCAGTGAACTGATGTGTATAGCACCTCTGTGATCCAATCACAAACCCCACCCCTAAACACAGGAGACTTGTGGGGACGTTCTAGATTTAAAGCAGGACAATCCACCCCAGGTCCCTGAAAGGCTCATGTTCATCTCCTTATGCAAAATGTACTTAGTTCACCTCTAAGAGCTGTCAATTATTAATAGTATCAGCAGTGCTGGAAACTCTGAGTCCAAAATACCCTCTGAGTCTCAAGGCAAACTCTTACCTGTGAGCCCCTGCCAAAATCAAAAAGAAAGTTAAACACTTCTCATATAAAACACCATGAGATAAATATTCCCATTACCAAAGGGAAGAATAGAGAGATAGAGAGGAAATTAACCAAAACAAGACTGAAATCCAGCAAGGCAAACATTAAATCCTATAGCTTTATGTCCAGCACTAGGGTGAGGTTGTTATGAGATTTGAACACCAAGGGGAACCACACTCTGCCTTTGTCAAGTGTAGACCATGCCATCTGTAGCTGTTGGGCTGGCTCCACTCACTACCCGTCTTTATTCAGCAGATGCTTCATGTTTTTGGTATCTCCAACTTCCTAGGGCTGCCACTATACTTCTGGCATCACTCTCATACCTCCATGCATTGCCCTCTCAGGCACACATTTGTTGGCCTCTTAAGCCTTCCTTTGAAATCTGGATGGAAGTCTTCATGACCGACAATGCTTACATTCTGGGTGCTGGAAAACCGGTACCATGTGAGTAGCATCTAGTTCAGCCACCAGCTCAAGCAATAGCCTGGCCCCCTTGACCAGGGGTACAGAAGCCTGTATATGCCTGGATGACTGAAGTCAGGGAAATACTTTTCTAGATGGCCTTGGCTAAGTAAATTCTTCTCAAAGCTAAGCATTTCCAAGGACTTTGCCCTTTTACATGCTTGGACTTGAAATGGGTAGGATTTTGTTGATTTCTGAGATGGTTCAGTGCATCTTTCTTCTCATTTCTGCACAAAGTATTTGGTTTCCTTTTAATGGTGTTGATCTTTTCAGCAATGCCACTGCTTTTGGCCTGAACTTCTGGGCCAAGCTTTAAGTTTTTCAAATTTTCCTGCCCTGTCTTTTGACTTGGATTCTTACTATAAGTCTGCCTAAAAGCAGCCAACAGTACCTATGCCACAGTCTGAAGGTTGGGCTGTCTTGAAATTTCCTCCACTATATTAATTAGCATACTGCCTTTAATCTCAGTATTCTGAAAAGTCTCAGGACATAGGCAAAATGTAGACAAATTCCTTGCCAAAGCGTAGCATTGATGGTCTCTAGTCCAGTTTCACAAATAGTCCTTGTCCCCAGATGAAACTTCCAGAACCTGGTTTTACTTTCTGAATTTCTATCAACATTCTGGTCTTTTGTTTTCCAACCAGGATTTTCCATAAAGCTAGGGCTTCCAAACCTTTCCAAACACCTCTTGCAATGTGGTTTCAAAACCTTCTAAACCACATGGTTATGTAAAATCACAGCAACAACCCCACATCTCCAGTCCCATTTTCCTGCATGAGTCAGCTTTCCTGACTAAATATCAGGACAAATACCTGAGACAAAATATCCGACACCCACAACTTACAGGAGAGGTTTATTTTGGTTCACAGTTTCAAAGAGTTCAATCCATAGCTGCCTGGCTTCAAGGCAGAAAGAGCATGGTAGAATGGCCTTGTGGAGAAAAGCTACTCATCTTATGGCAGGAAGAAAGCAGAGATACAAGCTAAGAGGGTAGGAAGGATGTATACCTTCCAAAGTTTATCCACAGTAACACCTCTTCTAACCAGGCCCCAACTCCCCACAGCACACTCAGCTATAAACTCATCCATGAATCAACCCACTGATGAGCACGATGCCCCGATTAGTCACCCTCCACAAGCTCTGCTTCTGAATACGTTAGACTCTAAATCATAACAATCAAGAAGACCTAGCCTTGTCGAGGGAAAAAAGAGCACCCCTCTGAGGAAGTTGTATTTGTGTAGAGACATAAACATTAGGTAGGAGTTATCCTCAACAGTGTTCCTCCTGTAAGAGGGGATGGCAGAAACAAGAGATCTTGAGGCCCTGGACTAAATGGTAGAGTATCTGGTAGAGGGGTGGGATGGGAGCAATCAAGTGAAAGGTGGAAGAGTTAGACTGAGTACGACAAAGTTCATCCCATAATCAACCTTAATGTGTCTGAATTTAAGCAGTGTGAAAAAATTTCTGAAGGGTTTTTAGCATCAAAATGGCATGGCTGGATTTGTCTGCTTGGGGGCAAGGCCAAATTCAGGCAGCTGTAGTTCAATTAAGGTAGGGTGATAGCAAAGGCAATCAATTTGAAAAATAATAAGCCTTTGCTCCTAGGAATGAAGAGTAGAGGGAGAGGAGTCACCTGGCCTTCTGACTGGGTTTTGGGCAGATGCTGGTGCCATGTGCTATAAAGGAAACACTGAAGGAAGAACAGGTTGGAGCGAGTCATGAATAGCTCTACCTGGGGAATGAGAATTTGAAGTGCAAGAAAGTGGGCTATGCAGCAAAGCCTAGGAGACCCCTGGCTGAATACTGTAATAAGGAGGAGGGTATAGCAAGGCTCTATCATAACAGTGTATATTGTACTCTGGGTATTTCACATGGCACTTCCTTTCATGCTGATAACAACCGTGTGGAGTGTTCAGAGAGGGAGGTAACGAGACTCTGCTTATATATGTAGGAATTGGTAAAGTAGGGCTATCAATACAGGTCCTCTTACTCCATGTTCAAAATCAAGGAGGCTGAACTCTCTTCCACATTAAAAAAAAATTTACAGTGTTGGATGGTACTGTTTAGACTGAAAGGTAGCAAAATTTGGAAAAGTCTCACCAATCAGTCTAGTGGGTGGCCTGAAAAGCCAACAGTTTTGAATAGGGGCCACAGGCAGCAGAAAGCTATACAGCTGTTCTAAGCCACAGTGAAGACAGCAGTGCCACTTGGTTTTATGACTCAGTGGGTTCACTGGTGCCCTGGTAAATTCCAGATGACCAGAAGGTTTTAGGGACCATGTAAAAATCTTACATGTTTTTGTGTAGTACAGGCCCTCAAGATTCTATAGCACAGCCATGTCTTATTTGCAAATTATGGTTTTTCTTTAAGAAATAGTTCTCATCTCACTACTGATCCTGGAGGGGATGACAGTCATCATTTCTTAAGCAGATGAAATGCAGCAGGCATTTTTGTAATTGCTTTCCACATTTTGATGTATTCCTTCCTCATAATGATCATAAACATCATTATTTTCCCTCTGTTTTTTCTAGACAACGGATAGACTCCTGATCTTAACACACCGGTGTCAGCAAGACTCTAGCTACACCTAAGGAGCCAACTGGCCACGAAACTGGGAGTTCTAAGCAGCACAAAATCATGAAAGCAGATTGGAAGTTAAGACACTGGCAATTTGCATAAACAGGTGGCTCACACTCCCAGCATGCCACCTTACCACACTGGCATCCCTCTCTTAACCTAATCTGTGGCCCATGAAGCATTCTTAATGACTAGCTAACCAGGGAAGAAAAAATGAGCCAGCGTTACAGCTGGCTGTACACACGTACTCGCCCCAGACAGAGATAGACTGCTATGTGAACTATCATCCTCAGAGAGGTCCTTGAAAGGGCATAGAGCAGGGAAATTTTCCTGGGTATAATTTCAAGAGGACATTTCAATGTTTCTTATAATCAAGGTAAAGGATTTGTGACTGGTGCAAAATAGATACTCAATAGATTTTTTTGAGTAAATGAATAAATCAGAGATAAATAGCATTTTGTGGGCAGTAGCTAATGGTATTACCAATTAGCTAGAGACATTAAAGAAATACAATTGATGATTTGTGACAGGACTCAGAAAGACTATGTAGATGGACCTGTTGGAATTTGTCCACCATGTAGGAATAGTACAGGGAGATGGAAGAATTAAGAATTAAGAAGAAATGACCGGCTATGTATTTGTCAGTCTTCTTCTTCAGCAGCTTTGTACTTGCTGAGTGGTTTAGTAATAAAATATTCCTAGTGATGGCAACAGAATCCTGCATTTCTCAGCTACATGGATTTGCCCTTATAAAGGCTAATCTAGCAACTGTTATTTTGAGCTCTTCACACTGTATGATATCAGAGGGAAATTAGCCAATGTTGGTCAGTTACAATACTGTTCGGCCTTACTTTGTGTGACTGTAAAAGCAAAAGAGAATTTGGATTTTCCCTATATAGTAACAGCGTTAGTTTCCGCGTATCTCCCTTTGCTGTGTAAGGAGTAAGGCCATGGCCTGAAGTGTACTGATTCACTACGACCTCATCCAGACGGTGCTGTCCTTACAAGACAGTGAAATGGCCTTTGAAAACTCAGATACAAAATGAGCTATGAGACGCTAGTTTGTACGGTTGCTTGCTGTTTTGTAGGCAGTGGTTTTTATGCTTAAGTAGTGAGCAACATATGGTGCTATTTATTACAAGGTTAGGATATCATTATAGGTGAACAATAATTTGTAAGGACAATCAGGAAGAGTATTTTCTACAATTAACCCTTAGAGTCATTTACAAAATTTTGCTTCCCATCCCTGAGACTCTAGGCATGTCTGGTTTTACCTTTTAATGTTTCCGTCAGGAGGATAACAATGGTTATAATGAGTCAGGAGCTGAAGCAAATACTTGCCTTTTGGGGCTTATTATGCCAGTAAGGAATCAGGAGGTTATGGTACTGGCTGAAACCTTATCATAGAGAATAAAGCTGCTGTTGTTTAACAGAGATAGGGTGAAGAAGGTGGACTTTAAGGAGTGCCTTGGAACCTTCTGGTATGACGTGTCCAAAAACAAATGTAACCCTGTACATGTGAGTCCCTCAAAAATTAAGGTATAAGTCAAATTTTGGGGTGGAACTTACTCAGCCAACGTATTGACTAAAAGCAAAAGCACTTATAATCCATTGTTAAGAAGGTAAATTTTACATTTGAGTTGTGATGTTGACCATTTACTGAACCAAGGACAATTTATAGAAGGAACATATTCACCTTTAATGTGCTATATATATATCCTATTTTTGTCCACTTCCTTTACCTCACTATTTATAATTTTATAGGATGTGTTATTGCTAGTAGTAAACTTTAAAATTTGGTTCATAGACTGTGAAATGGAATGTTGCTCAATAGGACTAGAAGATAATTGGACAAAAACTGTAACAAACATGACCGAGTGGATTCCCTTTTGTAATGGCACAAGCATGTTTTAGATTGTGAAATATAAAACTGTATAGTGTTAGGTATAAGGTACTTTTCTGGTAGTAGTAAGTGTAAGAAAAGTATGTGGGCTGGGGATGTAGCTCAATGGTAGGGCACTTGCCTAGCATGCATGAGGCTATGGGTAAGAACCTCAGCACCAAAACAAACCAACAAACAACCCAAGAGGGTATCTGATTTTTTCAACTACAGTTGTAGACTCTAGAAGACATTCTCTTTTCCCCTTAGTCCTTTTGAAGAAAGCTCCACAGTGAGCCAAAGTCCAGAACTTGCATTCCTAGCCTCCTTTGCAGCTAGAGTAAGAGCATGTGACCTGAGGTCAGCTCATCCAGTGCTCCACTTCGAAGCCAATGCCGCAGAGACTTTTACCAACCCTGACAAGCACAGCAGGAATAAAAACAAAGGCAGAGTGGCCAGTAGAGACACCTAGAGCAAGGAGACAGCCGAGGAGCAGGCAGCTGTGGTGTCTGGTGGTCAGTGGATGAATCTATAGGATAATTAATTGTGTGGAGGGAGTTGGTTACGATCTGAACTCTTTCCTAGCTTCCCAGTCCCTGTTATTTCCAACCTTTTTCTAAACATGAGTCTACAGCCTTACTGATAATTTTGTGAGCCACAAAACATTTTTCAATTAAACATTTTTACTGCAAAATTTGGCTAGAAATGATTTACGTTGTTTGCAAACTAGAAGCCTAGCTAGTATGTACAAGGAAGTTGCACTACAAGTCTCCTAAGATTCCTCTAAAGAACTGTAAAGACTATAATTATATGACTCTATAAAACATATAATACAACGTATAAAGAAAACAGTCCAGATTGCAAACATGCTCCTTTCACTGACCTTCTAATTCTTACTTAGTATTGCCTTACAGGTGTCTGTTTGTTGTATATGAATGTGTACGTGTGTGTGTTTGTGTGTGCGTGTGCACAATGGTAGTTCCAAAACAAGAACAAAATCAAGTGTTTGCAGCTGTGTTGTATCTACAACAACAATGACATTTTGTCAAAGTTCCCATTACATTTTTCCCAGCCCATGGTGCTTTAAACTTTAATCATACCTACTGAGTTTCTGCTTACCCAACCATATAGCTTCATAAAATCTTGATAAAGTTTATGACTACATGGCCAGTATTTCTTTATCTAAAAGTTCATAATAAAACTTCATGCAAAGGGCTTAGTGATTGAGACATCAGTAAGGGATATAGCTACTACCTTCATTTCACTCACAAACTACTATGTGAGGCACTGGGGGACACAGAGTCCCTTTGCTGTTAAGGAAGACCAGCAAATCATTTACCTCTCTAAAGTGGGGTAATATTGAATGACAGAAAAGTAATGCAGTTTCAAAACAACCTAATGTGAAAAGAAAAACTTTGAAGTATCCATAGCATTAATTATTGACCAAAATAAAAGTCTGTTACTGGGAAACAGAATTTTGATAGAATTGATTCTAAAAAAGGTCACAATACTTATATGTCCAATTTGCAATTCCAGATTCTGTGGTCATTTTATTGACATATCCATAGAAAATAAAAATAGTGGTGGGCATTGAGGAATGGAATAATGCTCATTTTATATTTAAAAATGCTGTATAAAGGGCTTCTCAATATCACTGTCCTCTACCAAAAACACACACCTGCTGACATATTATGATCTAAACAAGTAAATATAACAGATAGGCCAGTTTGGCAAACAGTAGAAATCTAAGCTGTCCTTTTAATAAGCCACAATTTTTAAAATTATGGCAAAGTTTTCAACAATAAAGTAAAAGCACCCCAAACTACCAAAGACATTCTTCAATTGTTCACAGTTTGGAAGGCACGACACATGTGCAGCAGACTTGCACACATTAAGAACGAAATCACTGGTCAAGGCCCCCAGAATGACCCTCAGCTGTGCCATCTCTGTCCAGCTATGCTCCGTCTGCCCAGTGGCACAAGCTTGCTTAATTTTCACATTAAAATGACTATACATTGCTTTGTCCATAAATTTCTTAGCCACCCTCTGTCACTCATGCTTGCTCAACTAAACTCTGTGTAAGAATTACTACAATTACATTGGAATAATCTGTGTATCCATGCCCCAATATATAAACATACACACCCCACAATTAGTTATTTTATCCTTATGAGTAGGTTAAAAGTATTGCCATTATTTCTGTAGACAAAATTACCTCCATGGATTGGAAAGCAGAATGTTGTTTATCAATGAGGTCCCTTTCAGTCTTTGAAACTAATGCTAAATTACAAAGCATTTTTAAATTCATTTAAAAGACAAAACAGCTTTACTAAAAACTATATTTACTTAATGGTTCACAGTGATCCTTGATCTACACATCATTTGACACATTTACTTGAAGTGAGGATTTGGTTGACAGAGGTTTAATGAACAAGAGCATTTCCACCAGTTTTGGGGGGTCTCATGCTGAGAAGCAAAACGTAACAAATGTTTGTAAAGTTTCTGATTAAGACACTTTACAAAGCACACTTTTTAAATTCTCAAACACTAGACAGTTTCAAATGCCCTTGCTGCCTTCCAATGCAACATACTGAAATTTGCAAATTGTTAAGAAAAGACACGGAAAATAGAGAAAAGCATCTGGTTTTACTACTTAGAAAATGAAATAACTGTCAATACTCTCATGCTGGCAAGCACCCCAAAGCACACTCTAGATTAGCAGAGCCAGTTTAGGCAGCTGGCACTAGACTCTTTCTTCCCAAATGGTCATCAACATTTTGAACTTCAAATGCTTTCTGCTTTGCAGCACAGAAAAATGCTGAAATTTGGGGGGAAATGGCTTATAATTAACACTTTTACTATAAAAAGCAATGTTTTCTCCATTTTAAACACACATGGCTCAATGGGCATGGTGGTGCACACCTGTAATCCCAGCACTCAAGAGGCTGAGGCAAGAGAATCCCTGTGAGTTTGAGGCCAGCTTGGGCTACAAAGTGAGTTCAAGGCCAGTCTGAACTACATGGTGAAACCCTGTCTCAAACACACACACACACACACACACACACACCAGTAAGTTTCCACAGGTGCTGGCTTCCAAGTGCAGTATTTGATGGACTGAATGCAGGTCACATGCTCTTACTCCAGCTGTAAAGGAGGCTAGGAAGGGAAGTTTTGGACTTTGACTTATAGAGGAGATTTCTTCAAAAGAGGAAGGAGGCTCAGCACTAAGGAGAAAATGTACACATATATAAAGCCTGACAGCAATTTTATAAGGCTAGCTGAACCTACAGTAGACCAGTCATCCATGCCTCTATTGCTGGAGGCTGCTGTGATACATCATACCCTTGTACTCCCTACTGTGGTATCCATGAGCTACATAAAGCTGTTCTGCAGCCAAAATGTGACTAGTCCAAAATGAAATGTACAGCAAATGTAATATACACCAGATTTCAAATATTTATTGTAAAAAATATAAAATAGCTCATTAATAACTTTTATACTGGTGGCGTATTGAAAAGGTAGTGTTTCTTGAAAGTATAGTGGGTTAAACAAAATATACCATTCAAATCAATTCCCCTGTTTCTTTTTACATTTTTTCAATGTGCCTACCAGAAAATTTAAAGTTACCTATGTGGCTCATATAATATTTATGTTGGACAGCACTGCCTCATGAGTGGGGAGGAAGAGACATTGCAGATCCTGAGGAGAGTCAGAACCCGCAGGCAGACCAGGCAGCCCATGCTCAACTTGGAGGAGCTTCCTGTGACCAGTAGGGACTGAAGTTTGTATCCTACCCCAGAAAGAGGTCATCTCATATGAGGGTGTGCTGACAGGAAGGTGCTGGAGACGCTCTTATTTTAAAGGTTTCCATCTCTCTTCTCTACACTGGAGAAGGGCAGCTCATGAGGACACTGGGGTCAGTTACTGAAAAGCTGTGAGGTTGTTATTCTTCATACTCCCGGGAATACTGTGAGGATTCGATCTCAGCACAAACTAAAGTTTTCTGTAGAATTGATACCATACCATAAATTGTGAAACTTGCTTTCTTTAACCATCATGCACATTAAAGACTAATACTGATCTCCTGTCTGTGGGGGGAACTACCTTACTTTGCAAAACATTTGAAAAGTGGCACTAAATGACTGCTACTTGTAGCATTACTCTTTTAGCAATAAAAAGGAAAAACCAGTGATGTATACCTTGACATAGGTAAGCCTTAAAGACATTATGCGGCCGGAAAAGATCCAAATACATTCCATTTACACACAATGTCCAGAAAAGGTAAATCTATTGTGGCAAAAATAGATTGGTTATTTGTGGCTGAAAGTGGGACAGAGGACAGGTCTTTATGGTATCACGGAAATTACCTAATACTTGACTGTAACAATTATTGTATAACAACAAATTAATTAAAAGTTGTTGAATTCTAGTCTTAAAATTTGTGATAAACAATTATAGTCTTAAAAATTTTCAACAATAAATGTATTAAATGATATTGGGTGTTTAGAAATTTCCAAGAAATTATGGTGATCTTTTTGCCCATTTTTATGAAAAGCATGGAGAGCGGAACCTTTCAAGAAACTGAAAGGTACAAATAATGTTACGTTTTGTGAGCACCCAAATACCCACCACTCTGCTGTTACACAACAAAAATGAAATGAAAGCTACTTGGACATTAGATCATCAAAATACCATTTCAAATTTTGTAGGATGTAGCCAGAGAAATGTAGAAAAGAAAAAGTAACAGTAGTCAAGTATATTTATTGGAAGTAAAAGAGACTAAAGCTAAAATAACTAAAGACTTCAAGCAACAGGCCACGAAATCTCAATCATATTCAGGATCATGTTTCTTTCTTTGTCTTCTCTCTTCTTATTTTGGTGAAAGAAGTCACCAAAGTGAACTAATCTAGACACTTTATAGATATGTGTCAGATTATACATTATTTCTCATTGCTACTGAATCTTCCTTAGGGTAGATATCTTTTTCACAAATTTTACTGAAAGAAACTTACAACTGGCTTCTTGATCACCAGTTTCCATCTATTCCAAAATAAGTTCCAAGTTTCCACCAGAAAAATCTATGAAAAATTGTAAAAAACCTGAGAGAAGACTAGAATTAGAGTGCTATTTCAGAACTACCTTCTTAGAATGGAGAATAAATTTGATGTATGTGTCAATTCTGAACAGGATTTTAATGCAAAAAGTCAAAAGGATTTTTAGATGAAATTTGACATAAGAATAGCTATTTTTGGAAAGAACAATGTGTGAACACTTGTTCTACTAGATAGCAAAACAGAATGATTGAAGCAGCATGGTATTCACGTAGAAATATAAATATAGATCAGTTTTCATTTAATCAAATCAAGAGTTCACATGGATATAAAAGTATAATTAGAAATATAACATATAATAAAGATGGCATTTCAAATCAGTGGGTTAGAATGACTCATTAAATAATCTTTATTGAGATAGTTGACTACCCAATTAGAAAAAATGGAATTCAGACACTTAGCTTATATCATTCATGAAAATAAATTCCAGATGGCTACAGAGCTGATTTTTAGGAAAGGTACATGTAATATATATTCATTTAAGAGAAAGCTAGGTCTATTTACAGTGATACTATGTATCACTTTGAAGTTTTGCTTTATAAAAATGATTCATGGCCAGGGGTATAAATGGACATGAAGTCCGGTGTTGTCTCTGTTTGCCAAACTTTGTGCCACGGTTCAGAAGAGGAGCCTTTTTCTAAGTTGTCCACTTGAAATAGGGGCTTCTACATACTCTGCTCTAGAGGAGGCCACCTTTTCTCACTGGAACAAAGACCTTATACGGTAGCAGCAATAAATAGTAGTGAACAGTAAGTGACCGATTTGTACATGTGTAAATGCTTTAAAAAGTAGCACATGAATACCCCCCAATTCACATATTGACCTTGTCCTCACCATTGTGGTGGTATTTGAGACAAGGCCTTTGGGAAAGGTAAAGGCCCTCAGGAGGGGATTAGTGGCCTTATAAGAAAAGATAACAGCAATGACCTCTAGAGAAGAGATTTCATGGGAGCAGTGTTCAAGAGGCAACTTACTTTAATTTAATTGTTTTAATTTTTATAAGAATGTCTTCTCTGTTACATGTTCTACATAAAATGTTTTAAAGGGCTGGGGATATAGCTCAGTGGAATAAGTGCTTTCCTGGCAAGCACAAGGTCCTGAGTTCGATCCCTAGTACCGCAAAAAAAAAAAAAAAAAAAATTGTTTTAAAGGCATAAATATGTTCAGAAAAAAATTATGGTAGAGGCATCACATGTTTTAAAAAGGTCAATTGATAGGAATCATTTGTACCTAATGAATACTTACTATGTTCCAAGAAGTATGTACATTCATTTGATCTTTGCAATAATCCTATGCATACATAGTAGAGAGTATTTATAAATTCATTGTACAGATGAAAAACTGAAGCACTGAGACATTAAATAACTTATACACTCATTATCTATAAAGCAGAGAACTAGAATTCTAATGTTTGCCTGCTTCTACAGCCTTTCCTCTTAATCTCAATAGTATGTTGAGAAACAAAAATAGGGCTTTAGGAAATTAGGCAGCTAGTGGAAACTTTGTCAGAGAGAATTTCAATAAAATGAAAAGAGCAAGAGAAATATTGTAATAAAATGTAACAAACTAAATTATGATATCCTTTTATTATATTGAACCACATGAAAGTGCTAATACTCTACAATGTTTCACCTACAAAGAGGAAATTTTTATATTGTTCAACTATCAGATTATTTATGAATGTCATTTTTAGGAATCTTAATCTTTAGAATTACAAAGAGGAAGTAAATGACAAAAGTTTTCAAACCCTCAAGGTTATGTGTGTGTACCCTGAAGACAGAACTGGAAACTATCTCAAACCTTATTTTGACATAAAAATGTGCTTCTAGTTAAAATAGCAGACACGAACTTTGTGAATTGTATTTCACTATGACAAGAAAATGTTTTTAACCAGTCAACCAAAGTTCTTAGTGCCAAGATGGCTACAAAAGAACACAATTTCTGGTTATTGTCAGAAGCAAAAGCTATCAGCAATTTTTATGAGTCAAACTCCATCTCCCTTAATCACAGAAAAAGGACTATACTTCTGTTTACAATATCACAATTTTTCTGAGACTTATCCCTTGGCTATTTCCTCATATTTTAACACCTTTCCTCACTGATTTCCCACTGGCATGGTGGCATTGGGCCCATAACTGTCTGACTCTGCAGTACTTCATCAGAAGAGTTGAGCATAACAGATCATTGACCCTTAAGGCTGATCAACTCCTTTAGCTTTAGATGTTATGCAGCTCAATTTTCCAGAGGACAAAACAGAGCCTTGTGGAGATTAAGTGATCTGACTTTCCCAAGGTCATACGCTATCCAAAGAAGAGTTAAGAATAAAACCGTGCTCTATGATTCCTAGTCATTAGTACTTTTTGCTATGCTGTAAGGGCTATTTTTTTTCCTGTTATGTAATGCAGATTAATCTGATTTTCTCTTTCTTCTATTCAGCTGAAGTTCTGAATCAGCTAATCTTGATAATTACTGGGACAGGAAGCAAAAGACTGAAATGACTCTGTAATCAAAGAAGCTCCCTGCTAGGAGGGACGGTTCTATTAGAAGCCTATCTCAGGGCTGGGACTCCACATCTGTTCTGCTTTTCCCACCCTTTAATTCCTGTGGCTTGCTTTTCTTTTCCCAGAATAGGTATACACTGCCCAAGCAGGATTTCGACCGCTGCCTCTACCTTACCCCTTTATATTTACCTGTTTGGGGCTTCTCTGCTTGTTTCTGAACCACAGTAGGGCCCATGTTCTGGTACCTGCGTGGGTACTGGGTTGCACTTGTTTGTCTGGGTTCTCATGGGTTACTTGACCTCCTAACCTTGAGTTTTATTTTCACTATATTTTTGTTCTCTCAGCAGAAGGTGATGCTCAACTCTATAGTCCTAAACTGATGGGAAATAATGTGATTTTCACCCAGAATATCTTTAGGAACAGCTAGAACTTATCTGTAACTTCAGATTGACTCTGGAATCTTGGTGACTCAAATTTCAAATAACTGTCACAAAGGATACTTCTTAGACATGAGTGAAAATTTAGTGTAAAATGGTTGTGTCTTCCAAAGTTATATACGTTTGAAGGGTAGTTTTATGATAGGTTTTATTTTTTAGAGCTGTTTTAGTTACACTTCAAAATTAAACAGAAGATGTTGAGAGTTTTGAGCAACTTCTCGTAGTGACTAACTTAGATGCATACATTGAGATGCCCACCACTCAAAGGAAACTTACTGTGTGTGATTTATGTTGTGAAATGAAAGCTGTGAAAGGCTGAGTAGGGAGCTAACCAAACAAGATGACCACGCAATTTATCAGCCTCTTATTGCTCAGCTGTATACCCACCCTTCAGTATCTGCCGTGCAAAAATGGAGCTGGATTCTCCATTTCTCTCTGAAGCTAAAAAATATTTAGTTGTATCAGAAAAGGGAAAGAACACTGCAGAATTTCAGGTGCTCTTACCACACAGTGGCCAGCAGTACCTCTAGGGGATAATCAGAGACATGTTCATCCTTGAACTTCAACAGCAATAGAAAGTTGATTCATTTCCCATCAAATTTCAGAGGTACTGTCATGAACAGGTGTCCACTGGTTCTTGCAGGCCTTCCAATGGTCCACCCCAGCTCTAGCCTGCCTGTACCCAACTGTAGCACTTCCTGCTTGACCAGTGTTGATGAACTCGCTCCAGTTTAACCAACCCAAGAACTTCCCAGCACACAGTGGTCATACCCACAGCTTCCACAGTGAGGTCTGAATCTCAGCCAGGGAGAAAGAGGCCCTGATTCAAATTTGTTTCTTCCTTGGGAAGTTTCTGCCAGCCCTGTGATGTTCCCTAGAGTCTTCTTCATTGCTGTGCATAATGAATTTCCTGATAAAGTTTATAATTCTCAACATTAACCTTCTCCTGTTCAAATTACAATGTTGTCTGTGTTTTCTGTTTGACTCTGATTGACACAGTACCGTTGGAAAAATAATTTTAACCTCTGAATGTACTTATACAAAAAATGAGACTTGACTATTTAGTTTCAAATGTCCTTTCTAGCTCTAAAATTACATGATTCTAGGAAATTTTTCGTAACTGGAGGGGATGAGTATATTACGAGTTCCAACTGACTCTGAATTGTCTTCCTCCACACTCAGCCATTGTAAACAGACTTTTCTTCCTATAATGTTTTCCTCCTTCTGGGTCAAAATATTAAGTCACAGCAGTAACCAGTATCATTTCATGCACACAGTGGGCAATTGGATACTATAAAACCCTCGGTGAGAGCTTTAACCGGGAAGCTATCTATTGAAGACAATGAAAAACTAGAGGTTTATATAAGAAAATGAAAGTTTAAAATACATTATAGAAATCACTTTTTCCACTTGAGAATATAAATATTGAATGGATACGTTAAGTATAAAAATGTTCCCTCTGATGCTGTTTACCCTGACACGTTACAGAAGATCCCATTCACCACCTCATTATCATACAGCTCCAAATCTTTTACCTTTCTCTGTCTTTTACTGACTGTTCAGCCATTAATTTCTTCAGTTCTTCTAGACGCTGCAGATCTCTCATTTCCATTTCTTGCCATTTCTGTTCTTTCTTAGCCCAGTATTTTCTTATCTATTGCATAAATGTTACATAAAATTTAAATTAACAACAGATAAAAACAAGAGGGAAAGCTATAACATATCCATTGGTTCATACAGCAAGGATTAAATTTAAATGGCATTTTATCTTTTTATTTTTATAAATGACTATTACACATTGGCAACACAAAAAATAAATGAAAACACAGAGGTACAAGTCCCGGGAAACTTCATGGTTTAACAATTTCTAAAGTGGAAATGTAACTTGTGCAGAGTCCCCAGGTTTTAATCTATGGCTAAAATAATTGGCTTTCAGGAAACCACAATGAAGAATGTCATTGTCTCTAAAGTGTATGATCTACCTGTTACTCAAGAATATTTTTATTCTCTTATGGTAATGCAGTCTTTAACAAATATAGCACTAAAACTATTTTTACTTTAAAAGCATGGGTTTATTTATGCTAATGGACAGCAGGATGTTGAAAGTTTTATGTTTCTGGGGAAGTGTCAGGAGATAGGTGGGCGGAAGGAGGAAAAGAATTAGCAAGGTTGTGGTATATGGTCATCCTGATTTACACGGTAAGATAAAGATCATGCTTATCAAGTTCAAAGAGGTGAAAGTAGCGTTCTTCCCAGCCTGTTTTACTTCTTCCTTCTGGAAGCAGAGGCAAAATAAGAAAACTGAGGTAGACGGGTACTGTTTTCAGGGGGACTGAAGCCATTATTCAAGATTCTCCATTGTGTCGAGGCAATTGAAGTTAATGTGCATTTGGCAAAGCCCCATTCTACACTCTGGCTCACTCTAGCACGTCTGGTAGAGAGAATGCGTCTTGCTGGTAAAAGACAGAGTAAGACCTCACTGGTGAATAGCAGTAAGTGATTGGCAGCAGAGACACTGGTGGAGAGGCTGGGTTAGCCTTGCCCCCAATGTGGCATCTCCTCATAGGTATGAAATGCTAAGTGGTTTGCTAAGTTGCCCAGCAACATGGCCTCTGACTCCTAGGAGATCCATAGGAAGCATCCCAAGTACCTGGCCATGGCTGTACCACTCTGCAGCCACAGAGTGACATTGCTTCGATGCCTAACAACTAACTGGATGAGGGGGACTATGAAAAGTGCACAGGGATGTCCACTCCAGAGACAGCTGAGGTCGGAGCTTGGGGAGAGCAGTGAGCAAACTAGAAAGGAGAATGTGAGAGGGGGGAGTGATGGGAGAGAGAGGCAACACTGACCCACAAGGGGTTTCCTAACTAATACATCCAAGGGTTCTATCAATATCAATGCTTGTTAACAATGGCTATATTGTCTCCCTTAGGGGCTTATAAGCAATCTCTATTCTTTATACTTTTCTGTGTTACTTTATTTTTTACAGTGAATATCTTTCATTATCAGAAAGAAGTCTGCTTCAAAACTTAATTTAAAAAAATAGATACTGAATTAAAGAACTTTTTTGTCTGGATTGCAACAGACCAGTAATCTTCACTTACTCCCAGAACTGGCCTAAGGGAGTCGGTGGTCCTGTTGCAGACAATCCCTTCACTATAAGCAAGCGAACACCAGGGGGCTGGGACTTTCAGGAATCACAGGGACAATTATTCCTACTCTTTACTGTCTGGTACCCCCAGCTGTTGCTGCGATGTGACTCCCATTCTCTGTCTCTGTCTCTCTCTTCCTCCCTTTTTCCCTCTCTCCCTTTCTCCTCCTTTTCTATTTACTGTTTCACGGTGCTTTTAACTGGGCCTTCTGGAGTCTTTCTGTTGTCGTCTATACAAGCCCTTACCTCCTTTTTGCTGAAATTCTTTTGAGTGAAGGATGCTCATATTAAGGCACATTTTGTGTCATAGTTCTGGGAAATGATTTGGACCGCTTTCTCATTATTAACTGTTTCTTTAAGACAACAAACATATCCTTCTCTTGTACCATTCCAGCTCCCTTTGGTGTTTATACTAACTAGGTATACCACCCTGTACCTGTCCTATCACTGGCCTGTATGGATTTCTAGGCCACTTCCAAATACTTACTAGAATCCAATATCTGAGTCACCCTCTTCTCCATCATACGTGCTTTCTAATTCCCAGATAACTTTAGCATCTGTCTGAATGTTCCTTCAGCTGTTATTCTCACTATTCCATCAGTTCTTTCATGGCAGGATGGGGAAATCCTCCTTCTCCAGGATTTTATTATAATTAAAAACAATTCCACTCCTCAAATCTGGAATTATAGCAATAGACACTGTGACAAGAACTGACCACTCCTCACCATCATCCTCTGGCTCTGTCTGAACACTCATATGGTTCCTTAGTATAACACGAACTACATTATTTATCACTGTGCATTTCATATTTATCATTAGGTATCTCTACTACCTGCATCGCATCTGGCACACAATACGATTTAACAGATCACTATCAGTAAGTGGAAGCTCCTTCTGTTCTTTGGTCCAAGAATAGCAAAGTTGTGGATGGGAATGAGGCCAGCAGTTTTATGTGCAGGATGGTAAAGCTAAACTGTATGCTTCCCTAAGGACAGTTCCATTCATTTTTCATCAATTAATAGGAGCAGGAAATTTAGATCAAGCGTTATTAGATTTTGAAAGCCTCAATTTAGAGTCTGTTTTCAGGGTGTTTAACTAGCCCTTTGGGATATTCGTTGAGACACAGATTTTAAATACACTAATTTTAGACTTTTTGAGTTATTCTTAAGACATTCTAGTGATAGGTCAGTGGAAGTGATGAGAATTTAATTTAAAATGAGTCACTTGGCTTCTCCATGAGATTTCTAAACAAGCCGTCTTGTTTTGTGCTTTGAGACAGGGTCTGGCTGTGTAGTTCACACTGGCCTTGAACCCACTGTGCAGCCCAAGCAGGCCTCACAGGGACCTTCTGAGTGCTGGTATTGTAGGCATGCACCACTATGCCCATAAACAAGCCCTTGTTTTTTCCCATCTTCTCTTACTGTCTCTGATTTGTACTGAATGCAAAGTGTTCTTTTTCATAGTCCCCTGTTTTGTTCATTTTAGTAGAGTTAAACCAGTAAAGTTGTAAATAGAAGAAACTATTTGCCATGTAGATTGATGTGCCAAACAATGCTATTTGCTAGTGTTTCAGATCTTTTTTATCTACCTGACTTTTGTAATCTTCCAAACAATTTATTTCTCATAAAAAAAACTCTACTATTAAGCATAATATTCATAGTATGAGAACACATCAAAGTTTAACTCTAAAAATTTAGGCTATATTATACAATGAATTTAGCATGAAATAAGAATTTCTTAATAACATGTAGAAATCAGAAAGTTAAGATAAAGCATTTAGTGAGAAAAGAATTGGCTTCCAATTTCAAGCTATCTGTGTGATATGAAATCTGTAAACAAATAGATTTCTGTACATTGTTCCCAGGTCATTATCTCCAGAGCTTTAATAACTTTTCCAGCAGGAGGCCATGACATGTAAACAGATATACAGAAAAGATATGAAATGTGAAACTCAAAATATCCAGTCCCATTCGCTATAAGCCATTAAGAGAAAGCACATTTTCATTCTATTTTCCAGATTCCAGTTTCCTTAGCTAGTTCCTCTACTTAGCTAGAGATCACCTTCCTACTTTGGGAGTGCACTATACACCTCACACAAAAATGGAGGCTGGTATATACAAAAACATAATAGGACATTTTAAGAGAAAAATATTCATTTGTACTTTAAATTGTTCTCTATTTCATTTCACTAAGGACAGTGATGGTATCCTTGTTGCACAAAATCACCATTGATTGAATACATGATCCATTATGTATTCATAATCCATTTAACAATCATCTGTACTTTGTCACATGATTTTTGACATATTAGTGCAAACTTCTGGAAGGTAAGAAGCACCCCTTATTTGGCAGCATTTCTTTGTGCCTTATATCACCTCTTGCAGAAGGGAGGTGAAGATACACATTTGCTAAACTGAGGCAAGGAAAAAAAATATAAAAAGGTAACATTGAGTACAGTACTTTAATTCTGTCCATTCAGAAACCCCAAAGCACCTGAATAATTATGATGTAACTTTTCAATCAGTGAGACAATTCATTTAGTCATATGGGGTAGGTGGGCTTATTTAATCCCAACAGAGCTCGGGGACATAGAATTTCTTTAAGTCAAGTTGCTCATGGGAGCCATAATCAACTTGCTTGTGCTAGAAATGGACACAGTCATTCACGTCCTCAAGACATTCCAGCCAAGGTTCTCTTCTATAACTTATGGTGTACGGATCTCTATGCCTCAGCGTAAGATTGGCTTAAGTTTTTGAATAAAAATTTGGCTTCAGTAGCATTTCTTTGTAGAGAATTTATTATGCAAAGATGAGAAAATTATGTGGGCAAGAAACCAGAGCTAGATATTTGGCTTTCAAAATAGGAAGCTTTTCTTATTTATTTATTTATAATAATAAATATAAATAATAATTTATTTATTTATCTATTACTTTTGTTGGTGCATATTAATAATACAGAATAAGATTTGTGATAGTCTATTGGTACCCGTGCATAAGTATTTTGATTATTTTCATCCCTGCCACTTCCTCTCCCTTCCCTGTCTCTCCTCCCTCTTATTCCCCTCTCCAGCTCTAGACGACTACCTTCTAGATTCCTGTCCCCTCCTTTTCGTTTTTGTATTTATTTTTAAATTTCTTTTTTTTTTATTTTAAAAGTAAAAGAACAAAAACATATTAACAAACAGACACAAAGTAGCATAAGAATAGTACAATCAAAACTGAGTTACAGACAAGGTGACAGGGAATCAACAATGGTTGTTGCATTACATATTGATACCTTCAAAGGGTATATTCAGGAACATAGATATAGACATGTAAAATTGATCAAACAATCAATCATCAACTATTCCTTACAATAAAGTGACCTAAATCAGTAGGTACGACTATGTTAGATATGCTGCATATACATACATACTTGCTTACATATATTTTTATATAGTTTTTTTTCCTTTTTTCTTTTTTTTTTAAGCGTGAAAGAAAAAGAACTACATCAACAACAGAGAAAAAAACACAGAAAGCATTAACAAAGAAACACAAAATAGCACAATAACAGTATGATCAGAATTGAATTATAGACAAAGCAACAGAAAACCAACAATAGTTGTTGCATTGCATATTGATATCTTCAAAGTGTATGCTCAGGAGAACACATATAGACATACAAGATTGATCAAACAACTAGCCATCAACTATTCCTTAACACTAAGTGACATAATACTATAGTAGAACCATGTTAGCCACCCTGCACATATGTATATACACACATACATACATACATTTTTGCCTCTTTCTCTTCTCCTTTCCCTCGTCCCATCTGTTCTTTACTTTTGAACAGATTTCCCTCATGTCTCTTAGTTTATATTCCCACCCTCAGGTTCTTACACCAGTGACACAATATGTTGCCTGCATATGTACCTCTGACTTATTTCACTTATGAGTACGGTGTCCAATTGTGACCATTTGCCTACAAAGGCCCCAAATCTTTCCCTCTTTATAGCTGAATAATATTCCATTATATAAAAATGCCACAATTTTTTAATCCAGTCTTCTGTGGATGGACACTTGGGTTGCTTCCATAGTTTACCTATTACAAATTGCGCTGCTATAAACATGGGTGCACATATATCAGAGTGATATGATGTCTTCAGATCTTCTGGGAAAATACCCAGAAGGGGAATAGCTGGTTTGAATGGAACCTCTAGACCTAGTTTGCTGAGAAATCTCCAAACTGCTCTCCACAGTGGTTGCACCAGTCTGCATTCCCACCAGCAGTGTAACAGAGTCCCTATTTCTGCACAGCCTCACCAGCATTTGTTATTGGATGATTTTTTCATACTGGCCAGTCTTACTGGGGTGAGATGAAATCTCAATGTTGTTTTTATTTGCATTTCTCGAATGACTAAGGATGTGGAACATTTTCTCATATATTTATTTGCCATTTGTATTTCTTTATCTGAGAAGTGTGTATTCATCTCAGATGCCCATTTCTGGACTGGGTCTTTGAATTTGGACAGGTACATGTTTTTAAATTCTTTGTATGTTCTAGATAGAAGACCTTTGTCTGAGGGACAGCCAGCTAGGATTTTTTCCCAATTTGAGGGTTTTCTTTTTACTTTGCTGGTGATTTCTTTAGATGTACAAAAACTTTTCAGTAGGATGAGGTCCCAATTATTGATTCTTTGAAGTGTTTCCCTTGCAGCTTCATTCTTGTTCATGAACTCTCTGCCTACTCCTATGTCTTCAAGATTTTTACCTACTTTCTCTTCCAATAGATTTAGACTTTCTGTTTTAATGTTGAGGTCTGTGATCCATTTTGACCTGAGTTTGGTGCATGGTGATAGACTTGGGTCTATTTTCAGTTTTCGGCAAGAGGCAAGCCAGTTTTTCCAGCACCGTTTATTAAACAGGCCACCTTTTTTCCAGTGAGTTTGGTTGACCCCTTTGTCAAATATTAGGTAGCTGAGTGGGTTTTTCGTTATGGTTGCATCTTCCAGTCCATTCCATTGATCCTCAGGTCTGTTTTTTAGCCAGTACCAGGTTGATTTTATTACAGTAGCTTTGTAGTATAATTTCAGGTCAGGGATTGTGATTCCACCTGACTTGTCCTTATTGCCCAGGATTGCTTTTGCTATTCTGGGTCTCTTCTGGTTACAGATGAATTTAAAGCATATTTTCTCTAGATCTGTGAGGTATGCTAATGGTAGTTTAATGGGAATTGCATTGAATCTGTACAACAGTTTTGCTAATATGGCCATTTTCACCATGTTCTTCCTAACCACGAGCAGGGTATGTTTTTCCATTTATTGAAATCCTCTTCAATCTCCTTTTTCAGAGTACTGTAGTTTTCACTGAATAAATCTTTCACATTCTTTGTTAGATTGATTCCTAAGTATTTCAATTTCTTGGTTGCTACTGTAAAAGATATGGTTTCCTCAATTTTTCTCTCAGTCTGTTTGTTGTTCGTGTATAGGAATGCTATTGATTTTTGGGTGTTGACTTTGTATCCAGCTACGCTGCTGAATTTGTCAATTAATTCCAGGAGTTTTCTTGTGGAGTTTTTGGGGTCCTCCATGTACAGTATCATGTGATCTGCAAATAGTGATAGTTTGACTTCTTCCTTTCCTATCCTTATTCCTTTTATTTCTCTCTCTTGTCTAATGTCATAATGCTTCCAGAACTATGTTGAATAGGAGTGGTGACAATGGACATCCTTGTCTTGTTCCTGACTTTAAAGTAAAAGTTTTCAGTTTTAGTCCATTTACCATGATGTTGGCTGTTGGTTTGTCATAGATGGTTTTGATCAGATTGAGGTAGAGGCCATCTATTCCTATTTTTTCTAAGGTTTTTAACATAAATGCATGTTAGACTTTATCAAAAGCCTTTTCTGCATCTAGTGAGATGATCATGTGGTTTTTGTCTTTGGCTGTATTAATATGATGTATTACATTAATTGATTTGCGAATATTGAACCATCCCTGCATTCCGGGAATGAATCCTACCTGGTCGCGCTGTATAATTTTCCTTATGATTCGCTGTAATCTATTTGCTAGTATTTTGTTGAGTATCTTTGCATCTATGTTCATTAGAGAGATTGGCCTATAGTTCTTTTTCTTGGTTGGGTCCTTCTCTGGTTTTGGTATCAGTATAATACTTGCCTCCAGATATGTGTTAGGGAGAGTTGCTTTTTTTCGATTTCATTGAAGAGTTTGAGGAGTGTTGGTATTAGATCTTCTCTGAATGTTTTGTAGAATTCTGCTGTGAATCCATCAGGGCCTGGGCTTTTCTTAGTTGGTAAGTTTTTTATGGTATCTTCTATCTCGTTAATTGATATTGGGTTGTTCAGGATTTTTACATCTTCCTGATTCAATTTTGGTAATTTGTACCTTTCTAGGAATCTGTCCATTTCTTCTGTATTTTCTATCCTATGGGAGTAAAGATTTTCAAAGTAGGTGTTAATGATCTCTTGGATTTCTGTGGGATCTGTGGTGATTTCATCCTTTTCATTCCTTACTGCATGAATTTGAGATCTTTCCCTTCTTTTGTTGATAAGGTGGGCTGGGGGTTTATCAATTTTATTTATTCTTTCAAAGAACCAACTCTTTGATTCACTTATTTTTTGTAGAGTTTTCTTCATCTCAATTGCATTAATTTCTGCCCTGAGTCTTATAATGTCTTCCCTTCTTTGGGCTTTTGGTTTGGCTTATTGCTCTTTTTCTAAGAGTTTGAGGTGTAGCATTAGGTTATTTATTCGCTGTCTTTCCGTTTTCTTTATATATGAGTTCATTGCTATAAATTTCCCTCTGAGGACTGCTTTCGTTGCATCCCACAGATTCTGGTAGGTTGTACTTGCATTTTCATTTATTTGTAGGTATTTTTTAATTTCTTCTTTAACTTCTTGTGTGACCCATTGGTTGTTCAGGAGGTTGTTTTCTAATTTCCAAGTGTTTATGCGGATTTTGGAGTTCCCTTTGTCATTAATTTCCAGTTTCATTGCACTGTGGTCAGATAATATGCATGGAATAACTTCAGTTCTTTTGCATTTAGGTAGATACGCTCTATGGGCTAGAATGTGGTCAATTTTAGAGAAAGGCCCATGTGCAGCTGAGAAAAATGTGTATTCTGATGTTGTGGGGTGGAACACTCTGTATACATCTACTAAGTCCATTTGTTCGCACTTTTGGTTCAGTTCTGTTATTTCTTTGCTGAGTTTCTGTCCAGTTGACCTGTCTCTTTGCGTCAGAGGGGTGTTTAGGTCCCTCATTAAAATAGTGTTATTAGTTAGTTGATTTTTCATGTCTGTTAAAACTTGAGTTGTAAAGTTTGGTGCGCCATTGTTTGGTGCATAAATGTTTAGGATTGTTATCTCTTCCTCTTGCAGCTTTCCCCTAACTAGTATGTAATGGCCTTCTTTATCTCTTTTGATTGTTTTTGGTTTGAAGTTTACATTGTCTGCAAACATAATAGCTACCCGTGCTTTTTTCTGGGGACCTTTTGCATGGAGAATTGTTTTCCATCCTTTACCTTTCAGCCTGTGGATTTCCTTTTGAGTAAAATGTGTTTCCTGCATACAGCATATCATTGGATTGTGTTCCTTAATCCACTCTGCCAATCTTTTTCTTTTGACTGGTGAATTGAGGCCATTTACGTTAATGGTTATAATGGTTATATGTTGGCTTATTCTAGTCATGTTATTTACTTGTTGCTGTTTTCCTACTTTTGCTATCTGTTTACTTACTTGTTCTGTTTGAGCGTTTCTTTCTATTGTTGTTCTTGAGATTGTGATTGCTTTTTTCTCTGTCTAGAATATGTTTTAGAGCTTTTTGCAATGCTGGTTTGGCACTCCTGAAGTTCTTCAGTTGTTCTTTGTCATGGAAATATTTTATTTCTCCATTGAATTTGAAGGATACTTTTGCAGGATACATCAGTCTGGGTTGAAAGCTTTTTGTCTCAGAATCTGTAATACCTCACTCCAAGCTCTTCTTGTTTTCGTGGTTTCCGCTGAGAAGTCTGCTGTGATTCTGATCGGCTTTCCTTTATAGATGACCTGTTTCTTTTCTCTAGCAGCTTTTAATATTGTGTTCTTTTTCTGGATGTCTGGGATCTTGACTATTATATGTCTGTGTGTGGTTTTGTTTGGGTTATGGCTCGTTGGGGTTCTATATGCCTCGATTAACTGTACTTCAGTATCTTTTACCATGTTTGGGAAATTTTCTGCTATTATTTCAGCAAATATTCTTTTTATATCATTTGTGTTATCTCCTGCTGTTTCACTAACTCCTATAACTCAAATATTATTTCTTTTTGCCTCATCTTGCAGCTGTTGGATTGATTTTTCTTGGATCCTTGATGACTTTATGAGCTCCTTCCTTTCATGCTCATTAGCTGCCATGCTGTCTTCAAGATCTGAAATTCTATCTTCGGCTTCATTTAAGCGGTTTTCCCAGCTTTCAATGGAAGTTTTCAATTCCTGACAATCTCTTTGGATCTGTTTCATTCGTGGTAATTCATTCCTAAATTGCTCTTGTAACATTTCCATTTGTTTCCTATTTTCTTCTATTCTTTTATCTATTTCTTCTCTGTGTGTGTGGAACATTTCTTCCATTATGGTTTTCAGTTCATTTTTTGTCTGAGAGATTATTTCTACTTTAATCTCTTTTGTGGTCTGATGGAGTTGTTTCTTTACTTCGGATGTGATCATTTCCAAGATTGCAGGTATGTGGCTGATTTCTGCTTTAATCTGTTCTATGTCCTGATGGAGTTGTTTCATTACTTCGGATGTAATTGTTTCATAAATTGCAGGTATGTGACTTATTTCTGATTTAATCTCTTCTATGGCCTGATGGAGATGATTCTTTATTTCGAATGCAATCATTTCAGAACTTGCAGGTATGTGGCTTCCTGGTTCCCCTATATCCTCGCATCCAGGACTTGTTCCGGGTGGGGTTGAGTTCTGAGACTGCATTTTGTTCTTCTGTCTTCCCATTTTTGGATATCAGATTCAAACTGTTGAGCTATAAATTACCCAGGCAGTTCACCAGGAAATGGTCCATTGCAAAGGCTGCTCCAATGGCTCCTTCTCTTCGGGGGAATGTCCCTTAATCTTTCTGCTAAGAGTTCCACTCAAAAGGCTGCTCAGTTGCTGCTTTGTGGGCTGAGCTACTCCCTACCAAGAGACATGGCCGGTGTGTGTAAACAGCTCCCCCGCCCACCCAGGGGTCCCTGCAGGCATGGGGGCCGAGCTCCTCCCCCACTCAGTGATCCTGTCAGTCGTGCCATGCAATCGGCTCACCCATCCCGGAATCCGTGCAGGCAAGAAGGTCCCAAAGTGCTAATGTTTCGTGCTTCACCCATGATCCACCGCTCCCTGGCGCTTCTCTGTCTCCTCGGTGCTCTCTCAGGGGTCGCTGATTGCAGCCACCACTGTGCCTGTGGGCTGCAGGCTGAGGAGCGTACCGGCAGCGGGGACGGGGACTGAAGCGGGACCCCGGTCCGCAGCCCGGATTAGTGCAGCCTGCCTGAGGAGCGCGGGCTCTGAGTCCGCCCCGTGCTGCAGCAGCCAAAAAGCCAATTTCTGCCCACAGCCACCGGTGAGCCACACAGGGTCGGGAGGCAGGAGGGTCTGGCCCGCCGCGGGCACCCTTTGTGTGCGCAGACCCAGCCGAGCTGCCACCCGCACGCTTCGCCAAGCGCCTCAGGCGCCTCACACTACGGGCCCTCCCACACCTTGCCGCAGCAAGTTGGGCCGTCCCGCCGCGGCCTGGGCAGCACAGAGCAACACGTCCAGTTTGAATTTCGCAGCCGCGGTCCCGGCACTCGTGCGTGCCAAGCCTGTCTCGAGCTGGAGCTCTCTATCAGGGAGGATCTTTGTTTTGCTGCTCACCTGGTTGCCATCTTCCTGGAAGTTCTCTATTTTAAATTTCTTATATAAAATAAACCACTCATTTTTAACTTTCTGAGATTGGCTTATTTCACTTAGTATGATGGTTTCCCATGCCATCTATTTTTCTGAAAATGATATGATTTCATTCTTCTTGATAGCTGAGAATATTCCTGTGTGTAGATATACCACATTTTTGACCACTCACCTATGGATGGGCATCTAGACTTCACAGCCTCGCTATCATGAAACCTGAGTATGCATTCTTCATGATAGCATGATGCTTTTAATTTGGGGGGAACATCCCAAGGAGTGCTATAACTGGATCAAATGATGTATCTATTTTTCCAATTCTACAGATTTCCATGGAGATTGTACACTTTACAATCTACCCAGCAGTGTAAGAGGTTTTCTTCCCCCCGCCCCGCATCCTTACCAGCACTGATCGTTTTTACATTTTACATTCGTTATGATAACCATTCTGAGTGACATGAGATGAAACCTCAGTGTAGTTTTGATTTGCACTTCCCTAACGGTTAAAGATGTTGAACTTTTATTTTCATATTCTTAGTGATCATTTGTATTGCTTCTTTTGAGACTTCTTCGTTCATTTGCCCATTTATTTATTGGACTTTTTTTTTACAGTTTTTTGAATTCTTTATATATTCTAGATATTAATCTTTATCAGAAGAATAGCTAGGAAATGTTTTCTCCCATTGTTTAGGTTGTCTTACCACTTTGTTGATAGTTTCTTTTGCTTTGTAGGAATATTAATTTAACATAGTCCTATCTTTTGACTCTTGATATAATTTTTGGGCTATTGGCTTTGGCTTCAAGGGTTTCCCTTATGTTTTCTTCCAGTAATTGCAAGTTTTCCAGTCTCATAATGAATATTTGGTCCATTTTGATCTGATTTTAGTACAGTGTGAGAGATAAGTATCTAATTTCAATATTTAGCATACGATTATCCAGCTTTCCAAGAATCTTGTTGAAGATACCTTTTCTTGCATAATATATGTTTTTGGAACCTTTGTCAAAAATCAGATGGCTGTAGGTGCATGAGTTTGTTCCTATGTCTTGTTCTATTTCACTGGTCTACACAACTGTATTTATGCCAGTAGCATGATGTGTGTGTGTGTGTGTATGTGTGTGTTTTACTATGGTGTTGTAGCATAATTTCAAATTGAGCCCTGCTTTTTTTTGCTCAGGATTACTCTGGCTATTCTGAGTCTTCTCTGAGTGTATATGAATTTTAGGATTTTTTTTTTCCAATTTTGTGGAGGAACTCAGTTTTGCCACCAATCTACCTATTTATTTGGACTTACTGGACCTCTTTCAGTCCACAATCCCAATTGCTCACATTTAAGTTACTCATAAGGGCCCCAACTTTGATTTTCAGCCACTAATTGCCAGGTTGATAAACAAGCTCATAATTGCTGGTAAAAGGATAAATTGTCATATTTTTGCTGAACAGTTAAGCAAAAAATTAGAGTAAGAAAACAACTAGCCAAAATCTTAAGAAATATTTTAAGGACAAATAAACAAAGATACAAGTATGCCCAACTATATCACTCACAGCCTTACAAGAGTAAAAAACTAATAAAGAGTATAACTACCTAAATAGCATATTGGCAACACGCACTATTGTGATAAAGCACTGTGTAACCAATAAAAATTATATGCAGGGGAAAGAGGGGCCTATATAAGATAAGATATATTGATAAATGGGGGAAATCAGGTTAAAAAATAATATACCTGTGTAGGAAGAGGAAGGTAAAGTCATGGTTAAATTTCTTTTGATAATGGTTTTTGTATGATTTTTATTAGATTCTGTATGCTTGTTTATATTTCTCAAACTAAAATGAGCATAAAATATTTTATAATTATAGAATTAAGTTATTTTTAAAAATCTAATCAAGAAAGTCAACAGTCAGGAGATGCAGTTACATGACTATTTGCCCATCAAATTTCCAAACTCCCTTTTGTGTCAAATCAAATCTCTATGAAGTATTTTCACTTTTGTGACCTTGCATGTGACATCATTCTTGCTTTCTGTATAACACTTTTAAAGACCCATGGATTAATTTTATGCTATCAACCTTAAAAATGCTGATGCAGTATCATATGGGGATTGACCTAGACTCTTACAAAACTTCTACTTAAAATGCTATTAAGCAAGCTGCATTCTTTCCTTCAACACATGCTGTCAGCTCCTGGTGTGCTGGTGCTTTGTATGTTATCGGTAAGAGAAAAATGCTTTTCCTTAACCATGCTCAATTAAAACACTCTTCTTTATTCTTGGTTTGCTGGCATAACTATATTTTATCCTCCTAATTTCTTGTTCTTTCACTGATTTTCTATTTTAATGATCCCTAATAGGAAACAGATGGTACAACCAAAATTAGGAGCAAGAAGAATATAATGAAAGGACAATTGGAAAAGGAGGGTTGGGGTGCAGAGCAATCACCAGGGCCCATGCAGCGCTGATCTGCTTTACCACCTGTGGGCCCAAGGCAAAGCAGGCCGGTGAGAAGGGCACTTGACAAGCGCTGAGACTTATGGTAGAAGACACAGCTGCTCAGCACAACACTACAGGGCAAGGACCTTGAGAGGCAACCCTCTCAACCTCACTCTCCTTCACCCTGGTCTCCTTTTCCCACTTTGCCTGAACCCAACTGTAAGTGTGAAAAGACACACAAAAACCCCTGGGCCACAGAGCCGGGTAATGGGTGGATATAGCCCAAGGAGAGATACCCAGCACAATACCATTAACACCTTTTGTTACAAATTGTTTGCATACAGGTGCTATATTTATGCATATAGGCAATGTCTATATGCATGAATAGATAACATTAGTTCCTTATAAGCAGTGTTCACTTTGGTCACTTATGTTAGCATTTTTCTACAGCAGAGCTGCCTGCTCAAATTGGCACTAGTAAGCTATTTTCCACTGTGATGCAGTCCCATGTCCTTATAACAGGATGAGCCAGGAAAGCATTCTGGGGTAAACACATTAGTTATCTCCTTCTTAATTGAAATGCCAGGTGGACTAAAAAATAACTGTCATGTCTTCTTTAGAGGAATGTCTATTTTCAGTAGAAGCCTTGAAGTATTACATAATGATTGTGTCATATGTTGATATTGCTAAAATGAATTTGCCTGTAATCTTGTTTAATTTCTCTCTTTTCACTATTCATTAAGAGGGGAGTACATATACTGAGGATGTTGTATTTCAAAACGTGAAGTGTCAGGAAGAGCAAAGAGTGGAAAGGGATCATACTCAAAGTCATTCAATCATGATTTCTTAGAGCTCAGGTAATTTTTGTGACCATTTAATCTAAATGCTTTATTTTATAGCTGAGGAGGCAAAATTTCATACAGTTTACAGAACTTGCCCAAGGTCACCCCTCTGTTAAGACTTCCTACTTGAGCATGTCTTTCTCCACACTTTACCATGAGCATTGCAGATTGTAATTATAACATCTTGCTCATTCAACACACTCATTCAGTCAATATGTTTTTGAGTGCTGTCCTGGTTACTTTCTCTTGCTGCTGAGACAAAATACATGACACCCAAATTAAAGAGGGAAAGGTCTATGTAGCTCACAGTTTGTGAAGATTTCAGTTCATACTCGGCTGGCTCCTAGGCGGAGTGCCACATGGTAGAGGGCCACAGTTCACGGTGGTGGAAAACAGCAGAAACAACAAGCACAAAAAGGGAGGAGCAAGAGAACAAGCCCCTTTCCCTCCCTAATATTGGACGCAGGCTGCCTGCACCAGGGCGGGTGTAGTGCTCCACCCATAATCCCAGCATTGGTCCATGGATCAACTGAAAACTCTAGAAGCCCGCCCCATGTCTGCATGAGGCTTTGAGGGGACATCTAGACCTGAACCCTAACAAGTGCCTTGCACCAAACATTGGGATTAAAGAACTAAAGACAATAAATTCTCTTTTCTTAATAAGGGGCTTACGTTTTTAGAAGGGGGTGTGAAGACAATTGGTAAAGATAAAGAAAAATAATGTAAGATAATGGTGGAGAAGGTGGGTATAATGTTAAATCAGGTCAAGTGCATTCTCTTGTAAGATATATTTTTATGGGACAATGAATGAAGAGCAGAAGTGAGTTATGCAGGCATCTAGTAGAGGAGTTTCAAGCGGGGGAACAGCCAGTGTAAAAAGCTAAGAGGACATGTGCTATGGTGCCCACAGACAGGAAGCAGGCTGTTATGACTGGATCAGTAGTGGCGAGAAGCCAGGCATGGTGGCACACGTCTGTAATCCCAGCACTTGAGAGGCTGAGGCAGGAGGATTATAGCAAGTTTGAGACCAGCTTGGGCTATAAAGTGAGCTCAAGGCCAGCCTCAACTGCATAGCAAGGCACTGTCTCAAAAAGACAAAAAAAGAAAAATGGGGAGAGTTGTAAGCTAAGATACAAGGTGTACTGGAAAGTACAGGGAGGTAGATCATACAGAATCTTCCATGTCACAGTTAGGACTTTGGTTTCAAGTGTGAAGGAAGCCATCTATGTATTTTGAGCAGAAGGATTACATAATTTGAAAAGTTTTAGGAGGAACAATCTGGCCATTATGTTGAAACAATGTAGTAAGAGTGTGGGAATGGAAAGGGGGGAGGCAGAGAAATTAACTAGGAGATTAAGAGGCTAATAGTCCTGACTATATTTTAAAGACAGAGGCTTCTACCCATGCCAACAGGTAAAGGTACAGGGACTTGGGGAGGAGATAAGAATCAAAGATGATATCAAGATTTTTGGCCTGACAACTAGCAGGATAGATTTCCATTTGGGCAGAGGAGTTGGTTTGTAAAGAAAGGCAAAACTACAGGTTAGACACATTAGATTTGAGACAGTTGGATATGTGAATTTGGATTTTAAGCAAGAAGTCTAGGCCATACATACTATTCAGCATAAAATGATATGTAAAGTTATATTGGGTTAGTCAAGATCACTTAGTATCTATACTTGGAGGATAGAGCCCTTAGGACACCCCAAAGTTTAGGACATTGAATGATGAGGAAGATACAACCAAGTTTACTGAGAAGAAGGTATCCTTGAGAAAGAAACAATGAAAGTAACTTCTTAGAAACTAATATACCAACCTTTCCAAGGAGGAGGTAATGGTCAGTTCTATCACAATATTGCAAGTTAAGGTGAGAACTAAGAATAGGCCATTGAAATTAGCCACTGGTACCTGGAGATCAGCAATGACCTGGAAAATGTAGTGCTGCATCAGTAAACATCAGGGAAATGCAAATCAAAATCATGATGACTTATCCTCTGTGCCACTAAAAGTGGCTATTTTCAGAAAAGACTACAGATAACAAGTGTTGGTGAGGATGTGAAGAACAGGAAACCCTTGCACACTGTTGATGGGAATGTAAGTTACTACGGCCTTTATAGAAAACAGGATGGAGGTTCCTCAAAAAATTAAAACTAGGACTATGATCTAATAATCCCACTGCCAAAGGCAATGAAATCAGTATGCAGAAGAGACATGTGCAGTACCATGTGCACAGCAGCACTATCCACAACAGACAAGAAAGGGAAGCAGTGGAACTGCCTTTGAAATTATAAATGAGTAAAGAAGATGTGATGCACACACATGATGGAATACTGTTCAGCCATAAAAAGGATGACATTCTGTCACTCATGACATGGGCAGAACTAGAAGTTTTTGTGATAAGTGAACTAAGCCAGGCCCAGAGAGTCCCATTCATGTGTAATCTAAGAAAGTTGATCTCATATAAATTGAGAGTAGAGGGTTCCAGGGGTTGGGAAGAAACTGATCAACAAGCACTAACTCATAGGAATATGCAAGCGAGAAGCACCGGTGTGCTCTGCATAGTAGGACGAGCACAGGTAAAAGTAAACTGCTGTATAGGTTTTAAATTCTTGAAGAAAAGACTTCGACTGTTTTTAACCCAAAGAAATGATAAATGTTTGAGGAGATGTTTCCCCTGACTGTAACATTACACAGTGTACAATGTGTAACAAAACATCCATGATTCCCCAAAATATGTATGGTTTTATGTGTCTAGGAAAATGAAAATAAGATTTTAAAGAGAATAGGAAAAGAAATGTTGACTATGATGGATGCATTTAGTCTGCAGTGATGAGAGCTTATGAAGAGGCTGTGCAATCAAGGAAGAATATGTTTTAGATGGAAGGCATGATGGCATATCTGCAGAAATTATCTACAGAGAGAAGGAGAAATAGTGTTGGAAGAGAGGCTGAGACGACCTTGGCAGAGGAGAGGTGGAACTCTGATCACAGGGCAAGGTTCACCTTAGACAGGAGTGCAGACGGTCAGCACTGTGGAAACAGGAGAGGAGAGAGCAGAGGTTTGGATTCTGGCAGGATGGTAGATTTAATATCGGAAGCCTGCGGCAATTCTCTTCTTGTGAAAATGATGTTGACAGATAAAAAACCGCATCAAGATTATTAATATTTTCTTCAGTCTCCTCAACAAAAGAATGGCACCAAGGAGACAATGAAGAAGGTATTTTTTATTGGCTAATACCATAATCTTACTGTAATGATCTGTTGTCTAGTACAGGGTGTAGCCATAGTGGCTCATTAACTCCAAGAAATTCTGAGAGAATATTAAGAATAAGAAGACAGACATAGTAAACTACGTACACCTTTAGCACATAAAAGAAATTCTGGTGAGCAGGCAGATACTATTAAAGACTTTTAAAATCATCAATTGCCTATGGAAAATTCTGAGTAAATCAGGGCAGGAGTAAAGCCACTAAAATGACCCTAAAGCAAACATTTTGAAATCAAAGTTTCTCAAAAGACAGTAATCACAAAGTTAACAGCAATCACAATAACAGGCATTATGGCAGTGTTTAAAGTATAAACGATGAATTCAAACCACCTAGGTTCAAATCCTAACTGTACCAGTTAATGGCTATGTGACTTTGGGAAAATTATGTAACTTCTATGTGTCTGTTTCTCCATTTATAAAATGAGGATCATATTATTATCTACCCCTTAGGGTTGTAAAGAAGATTAAATGAACACAGAGCAGTTCCTTGGACATAGCAAGCACTATGTAGGCGTCTGTTAATAATATCAAATCACTACAAATTAATCAAACCTAGCCAGAAATTATAGCCAGAAAATGGCACCTGGAGTTAAGTTTCAAGTTTTTTTCTTTTAAAACTGCCTTCTGGGAAATCTGTTGCAGAGAAAACAAATACAACTGGCTTGTGAGCATCCAGGTTTCCTGCTTTATCCCTCCATATCTGACTTTTTCAAACAATCTTGTCCTAACCGCAGACAGGAAGATTTCAGGAAGAATTTGTAGTAGAAACTTTTACTTTTCGAGACAGTTGAGAGCAGAAGACTCATGCTCCGTGGATTACCACTTGCCATCTTTGGTCATCATCATCCTCCCTTCCCTTCACCCATTGGTCCTTCCTGAGCACTGAGTCTACATTCCCTCCTAGGTTGGAATAATAAGCTTATTTTAGCATCAATTTTGATGTGTGTGTGTTGATGTGGGTAAAACCCAGGACTTCAAACATGCAAGCTAAGTACTCTATCACTGAGCTATAGCCCAGCCCTCATTTCTAATTTTAATAACAAAACAAGAAACACTACGAATACTTTATATTAGATAATTCTCAATTTGGGACGATTAATTACACCTCCTATTTTACATTAACTCTTTTACTGATAAAATATTCTTTTCAAAAGCTGATATTAAATCTTCAGAAAATACATCTGAATCCACAATTTATTTTTTAGTTCTCTCTACATAGAGTACATATTACCTTTTCCTTTTTACCATGATAATATCATGATAATTTGCCCATTAGCTTTCCTTAATTCTTATATTTGGAGGTATCTCATCAAATTCCAAAATAAAAGACTAATCACTGAAAGAAAAACTTCCAAAGTTTGCAGGATCACGTTTGCCAGGGTAGTGACTGAGGGGCTGGCAAGAAAGAGGGCAGCGAGCAGGGCAGCAGGTTGGCCCTCTGCCCCGTCGTAACAGCAGCCACCGTTGCAGCGGCAGGCGGCTCCCCTACTCAGAGGCTGCGTGCAGCGTGAGAAGTGCGAGGGTGGATGTGACAGCGAGGTCAAGCTGGTATTGCCAGGAGATTAAAGATGTATCTCCAGGGCCCAGGAAATCTATGGGAGCTCATGAATGCCATGTTACTGGTTTTATGAAAATGTAAAAACAGATTGTAAGCCATCAAAATGCTACTGTATCACCCAGTAATGCTATAGTATTTCTGTTTGTGTTCACATTTCAGTTGGTCCCAACGATATATGAACTGACAGTATTTACATTTTAGTCATTTTAATGTAATGGGACACTGACGGAGACACAGGTTCTATGTACATAGCTTAGAAGGAGCATTTTAAGGCAAAAGGATCTAGAAGACACAGGACCTAATAAGATCAGGAGGGCCCATGCTCTGAAGAGCGATGCTTTCCAGGCAGTGCTCTGATTTCCAAAGTTTCTTTTGTCCACCACGGAAAGCCGAGCAATCTGTAGCGCCCTCCCTCCACAACAGCAGAGCATTCAGTGGAGATGAAAAGCAATCAGTCACCGGTATTTGAAGGAAATTGCGGGTGACAGCTCCATATCCTGAAGTTCCTGCAGTGCACAGCGCACACAATAGCAATGAAAGGCCTAGATGAAAAGAGGAAAATTAATAGAAAGAGAGCTGATGAGCCTTACTGAAGTCAGCCAGGGCAAAAAGTCTACCCTATAAGGCCTGAACTTTGGTTAACTGTGGCAAAACTAATAACATCTATTAGCATAAAGGCGTTCACTCCAGGAAGCAGTCAGACCAGCACAGGCCAGGTGAGGATGGACGCCTGAGAAAGGTATGGTCTGGTGACAAAAGAACAGGAAATAGGAGAAGGGGAGGTCGAAGCACTGATTAGCATGGCACTGCCTTAACTCTGCCTAAGGGGTTGTTAACATGTCCCAAAAGGGTCAGGACATTAATGCTAAGGTCAGAGTCTAATCTAGACAGATCTTGAAGGAGAAATAAACTATAAACTGGGTAGCAAACATAGATATCTAGAGAAAATAGGTATCTACTCTATATATGAATATGTATGTGTACATGTGCATTTAATTAGAATATGACTTTAATATCAACTTATATAGAGATATACTGTATAGATACATATCTGTACAGATAGTTATACATGCTATGAATATATAGTTATATGTGGCTATGCATGTTTTTATACATATCATGTACATATGGTACATATTTTCATAAATGCACATATATACTTAATTTGTTATAGGTAGTCATGCTCAAATCAATTACAAACTACCTAGTTTATCTGTAATTTCAGGCTTTCTCTAGTAAATCTTTTTTGTTCTGATAGAGTTGGAAATTAAAAGAAATCTTTCTTAATAAGAGTTTCTAGTTAACGAAGAATTGCATATTTACCTTCATGACAGAACAGGTAAATATATTCCTTTAAAAAGATACCAGAAGAAGCACAAATTTTGTCTGAGTGGGTGACCCCTTACACCGGCATGAAGTATGGAAAATGAATGACTGAGATATAATATATGTCACCCTAAATACCCCTGGTACATACATACTGAATCAGTGAATGAGTGATCATCAGACCTGGAGCTTTAGTGAACCCTTCGGAATCACACAACTCTTGTCAATATGTGGAGCCGATACTACTATCTGCTACAATTAGGGCAGTGAGAAGTAAATGCCACACAGTACTCTGTGTCTGAGGGCGTCAGTGGCAATGCTGAATGAAAAGGAGAGGCAACACAGAGTCACACCCTTTTGTGAAAGGTGACCTTGGGATTTCAAAATGAAATACACAGTACACGTCTTACATATATAGTTTACAATAAAGCCAGCAAGTCATTGAACTTGTGAAAATGTATGTTTACAATAAATTGCCATCTATAGCCATAGGATGTAGTAGTAAATCAGTTACCCTTTGGTTCAAAGTGAAAAACTACTATTGTTATTTGAAATTTTTACCTTACTGGAACTTTCCAAGAACTACAGTCACTAGTGCTTATTCAGTTCTGTCCATTTAAAAATATTCTGCTAAGTAAGAGTAAATAGGCAAAAATAAAAAGACTCATGAGACTACTTTCTAAAGCAACCCTTAATACTTCTGCCTTGAATTATTATTATCTTGTCTCATTGCTACTTGTTTGATTCTCCTTATATTTTTCATACTATTTTTGCCCTGTCATTCCACTGGGGTAACAATAATAGCAGTAGCTATTATAATATTTAAAGAGTTCATTATAGGTGCCAAGCACGTATTGACTGCTTCCCATCCATTTTCTTACTTAATATTTTAATATTAAAGAGATGCACCGGAATATTGAGAGATGATGTAACTTTCCCCTTAAGGCCACACAATTAGCAAATGACAGTGCTGAACACCAGCAAAGGCCTGAGTAATTGGAAATAGCCCACATCTCAAGACCACCTTGAGTCATTTTCCACTTGCAGTGCACTCCTTGAGTACTTGGCCCTTCACATTTTCTACTTAGTTTGTAGTGTGTTTATTTCTCTTTCTACCTGTGTCCTAGTAAGTAGATCCCTTTAGGCCAGATCAAGATCTTTGTATCTAAACACTTCTTGGCTCCCTTCTCAATGAGATTGTTAATGTATCATTAGTTATAGTAGGAAGGCCAATGTATGATCAAAAAAAGACCTGTCTTTGGACTGCTTGCCCTCTTTTGTGCTTTCAGTGAAATATGGTTTCAGTTGTAGGTGAGCTGCACCTTAGACTGCTGTGGGAACACACACGAGCTTGGGACCAGGCAGAAACCCGGTCAGCTCTAGGGGACTGGGGTCCACTACCTGCCCCTCCCCTCCTCCCCCTTCCGCTGTCAGAGCTGAGCTGCATCTTGGACAGCTGCGGGAACTCTGGTGAGCTGGCCCCACCTCTGCCCCACCAGCTTGGGAGTGAAGGGCAACCCAGACAAACTCAAGGGCCTGGGGTGCTCCTCCCTGCCCCCACCCTGCACCCTCAGGGGAGCTAGGCTGAAACTCAGACAGCCTCAGGGGACTCAGTGACTATGTACTTACCCCTCCACTGCTGTGGGAACCGGACAGAGTAGTGGCAGCGTATGAACACACAGTGACCACCACCCACCCACTACTACACCCCAGTGGAAACAGGGCTGAAACCTGGACAGCTTTGGGAACTCCTGAGTGGGAGCCAAGCCGAGACACAGACAATGTGGGAACATTGGGGATCACACCCTGCTTGCACACACACACCATTGAGGGAGTCACACCGAGCACGAGAGACCTTTGGATCCTTGCCTCCTTACTACAACATCATCCTGGGTGTGAGGCTGAGCTCCAGGGAACCTCTGCATCTCTAAAAATGACAAAACAAAGGAGCAAACTGCAATCTCAGACCTCTATCCCTCTCAGAGTAAGTCCCAGAGAGATCAACAGAGACGAGCTTAGAAGTCATACACCTGAAATTTCTGAAATGATAGCAGTTGAAATAAAGAAACAACTCCACCAGGCCATAGAGGACATCAGATACGAAATATTGTCTGAGATTAAAAAAAAGAAATGACAACAATAATGAAAAAATTGCTTATCATATCTAAAGAAGACATGGAAAAAATAGAGGAGCATAGTAAATTAATGGAAAGTTTGGATGAACAGTATAGGAAACAACAGGAATGCATAAAGCAGGTTCAAACAGATATCCAGGAAATTAAAACTTCCACTGAAAGCTGGTAAAACTGCTTGAATAAAGCTGAAGATAGACTTTCAGACCTTGAAGACAGCATTGCCATGAACAACTACGAAAGGAAGGATCTTTTAAAAATAACAAGAAACCAAGAAATAACAATTCAACAGTTGCAAGACAAAGCAAAGCAAAACAATGTAAGATTGATAGGCATCAATGAATCAGCAGGTGTCAGCACAAATGATATAAAAAAACTATTTGTGGAAGTAATAGCAGAAAATTTCCCAAGCATGGAAAAAGAATTGGACATCCAGGTAACTGAAGCATATAGAACTGCAACTATCCATAACCAAAATAAATCTACACCCAGACATATAGTGATCAAGATCCCAGAAATTCAACAACAACAAAAAAAAACCAGAATATTAAAAGCTGTGAGAGAAAAGAAGCAGATCACCTAAAAGGAAAAGCCCATCAAAATCACAGCAGATTTCTGAATACAAACCATCAAGTCAAGGAGAGCTTGGAGTGAAATATCACAGGTCCTGAAAGAAAACAACTTCCAACCCAGATAGCTGTATCCTGCAAAACTATCCTTCAAAATAAAATATTTCCACAATAAGGATTAACTGAAGAACTTCACAAGTGCCAAACCAACCCTACAAAGAATTCTAAAAGATATTCTAGACAGAGATAAAGAAGGCCACAACTTTAAGAACAACAACAGAAAGGAAATACCAGGCAGAGCAAGCAATTAAACAGAGGGAAACAAGAGAAACCAACAGCAGGAAAACAATATGACAAAGATAAGCCAATAGATATCACTTATAATAGTCAATGTAAATGGACTCAGTTCACCACCCAAAAGAAGTAGACTGACAGATCGGATCAAGAAACAAAATCCAACAATATGCTATATACAGGAAAAAAATTTAACTCAAAAGGAAATTTATAGACTGAAAATTAAAGGATGGAAAACAATACTCCATGTGACAGGTACCCAGAAAAAAGTGGGTGTCGCTATTCTGTTTGCAGACAATGGAAACTTCAAATCAAGAACAATTAAAAGAGATAAGGAAGGTCACTACATACTTGTGAGCAGAAAACTTCAAGAGGAAGAGATAACAATCATAAACATCTATGCACCAAACATAGGAGCAACCAAGTATATACCACAAATTTTAACAGACATGAAAAATGAAATAAGCAGCAACACAATCATAACAGGAGAATTCAATACCCTATTGTCACAAAGGGATAGATCAACTAGACCAAAAATTAGCAAAGAAATAACAGAACTAAACCAAGCATGTGAACAAATGGACTTAGTAGACTCCTACAGAGTGCTTCACCCAACAGCATCAGAATACACATTCTTCTCAGCTGCACATGGGATGTTCTCTAAAATAGACCATATGCTAGCACATAGAACATGGTTAAGGAAGTGCAAAGGAGTTGAAATTATCTCACATGTACTATCAGACCATAGCACAATGAAATTGAAAATTAATGGCAAAGGAAATTGCAAGAACTCCATAAACACATGGAAATTAAACAGCACCCTCCTAAACAATCAATGGGTCACAGATGAAATCAAAGAAGAAATTAAACACTATGTACAGTAAAATGAAAATGTAGACACAATTTACAGGAACCTGTGGGATGCAATGAAAGCAGTCCTCCGAGGGAAATTTATAGCAGTGAACTCCCACCTCAGGAAAACAGAATGAGCACAAATTAACAATCTTATGCTGCACCTCAAGCTGCTAGAAAAATGAGAACAAATCAAACCAAAAGCCCAGAGAAGAAAGGAAATTGTAAAACTCAGGGCAGAAATTAATGCAATGGAGACTGAAAAAACAATACAAACAATTAATGAATCAAAGAGTTGTTCTTCAAAAAAATAAATAAAAAAGACAAACCTCTAGCCAATCTTATTAAACAAAGGAAAGAAAAAACTGAAATACATGCAATAAGGAATGAAAGAGATGAAATCATTACAGGTCCTGTAGAAATTCAGAAGCTCATTAGTACCTACTTTGAAAATCTTTACTCTCAAAGGATGGAAAACACAGAGGAAATGGAAAGATTTCTGGATTCATATGAACTACCAAAGCTGAATGAAAAGGATTTAAAATCCTGAATAACCCTATATCAGCAAGCAGAATTGCAAATATAAAAAAAGACTTGCCAATGAAGAAAAGCCCAGGTCCTAATGGACTTACAGCTGAATTCTACAAGAAATTTAGAGAAGATTTAATGCCAATACTTCTCAAACTCTTTAAGAAAATTGAAAAGGAAGGAATTCTCCCCAACTCATTCCTGGAGGCAAGGATTATCCTGTTACCAAAACTGAAGAAAGACCCAACCAAAAAAAGAGAACTACAGGCCAATCTCCCTAATGAACATAGATGCAAAATTTTTCAATAAAATACTAGCAAACAGAATGCAACAAATCATTAAGAAGATTATATACCATGACCAAGTGGGATTCATCCCAGAAATGTAGGGTTGGTTCAATATATGCAAATCAATTAATGTGATACACTACATCAATACAGCCAAAGACAAAAATCACATAATCATCTCAATTGATGCAGAAAAAGCTTTTGATAAAGTCCAACAGTTATTCATGATAAAAAAAAACCCTACAGAAAATTGGCATAGATAGACTTTACCACAATCTCATAAAAGCCATCTATGACAAACCAACAGCTAACATCATTTTAAATGGTCAAAAACTGAAAGCTTTCCCTTTAAAGTCAGGAACAAGACAAGGATGTCCACTGTCACCACTTCTGTTCAATACAGCTCTGGAAATGTTAGCCAGAGCAATTAAATAAGAGAGAGAAATAAGAGGAATAAGGATATAAAAGAAGTTTAATTATCATTATTCATAGATGACACAATACTGCATAGAAGACCCCCAAAACTCCACCAAAAGGCTTATAGATTTAATAACCAAATTCAGTTGCGTGGCTGGATACAAAGTCAGCACCCAAAAATCAATAGCATTCCTGTACAAAAACAACGAACACATTGAGAGAGAAATTAGTGAAACCACAGCTTTCATAACAGTACCTAAAAAAATGAAATACTTAGGAACCAATCTAACGAGAGAAGTGAAAGTTCTATACAGTGAAAATTACAGTACTCTGAAAAAAGAGATCAAAGAGGATTTCAGAAAACGGAAATATATTCCTTGCTCACGGATAAGAAAATCCAACATTGTGAAAATGGCCACACTCCCAAAATTGTTGTACAGATTCAGTGCAATCCCCATTAAAATTCCACTAGTATACCTCACAGATCTAGAGAAAACATTCCTAAAATTCATCTGGAACCTGAAGAGGCCTAGAATAGCAACAGCAATCCTGGGAAACAAAGGAAAGGTAGGGGGCATCACAATCCCTGACTTGAAATTGTACTATAAAACTACTGTGATAAAATCAGCATGGTTCTGGCAAAAACACAGACCTGAAGATCAATGGAACAGGTTAGAAGATGCAGACACAGCTACAAACACACTCAGCCACCTTATTTTTGACAAAGGGGCCAAACATGTTCACTGGAAGAAACAGCCTCTTTAACAAATGGTGCTTGAAAAACTGGCTTTCCACATGCCAAAGACTAAAACTAGACCCATGTCTATCACCAAACACTAAACTAAAGTCAAAATGGATCAAAGATCTAAATACCAAAACAGAAACCCTAAATCTACTGGAAGAGAAAGTAGGTAAAACTCTCAAAGACATAGGGGTAGGCAAAGAGTTCATGAACCAAAACCAAACTGCTCAGGAAATACTTCAAAGAATCAACAACTGAGATCTCATCTTATTGAAATGTTTCTGCACACCAAAAGAAATCAACAACAGAGTAAAAAGAAAACCCACAAGTTGGGAAAAAATTGTATCCAACTGCCCCTCAGACAAAGGATTCCTATCTACAACATATAAAGAATTTTTAAAAATTAGGCCCCCAAAATTCAAAGACCCAACCCCAAAATGGGCATCTGAGATGAACACACACTTTTCAGATGAAGAAATACTAATGCCGAATAAATATACGAAAAAATGTTCAACTTCATTAGTCATTCGAGAAATGCAAATTAAAACAACACTGAGATTTCATCTCAGCCTACAAAGAATGGCTATCATTAAGAAATCAACCAATGACAAGTGCTGGAGAGGCTGAGGAGAAAAAGGAACCCTTCTCTGCTGCTGGGAGTATCAATGGTGAAACCACTGTGGAAACCAGTCTGGAGATTCCTCACAAAACTAGGATTGGAAGTCCCACTTAACCCTGCTGTTTCCCTTCTGGGTGTTTTTCCAGAAGAATGAAAAACATCATATCACAGCAATATACGTGCGCCCATGTTTATAGCAGTGCAATTTGTCATAGCTAAATCTTGGGAAAAACCCAAATGCCCTGAGGAATGGACAAAAAGATGTGTTTCTACACAATGGAGTATTACCCAGCTATTAAAAAAAAGATAAACTCATGGCTTTTATAGGTAAATGGATGCAACTAGAGACCACATTCATAAGTGAAATAAATCAGACTCACATTACATTGTCTCCCTGGTGTAAGAACATGAAAGAGTAAAGACAACACAAAACATGCAATAGATAATAAGACAGAGAAAGAAACTGCTCAAAGGAAGGAGCAACTGGGGTGAGGGAAAGAAGAAAATGTACTAAGGTAAATTATATATATATATATATATATATATATATGTATATATATATATATATATATATATGGTATAACTGTACTGTTGGTGTCTGATGGTTTGTTGGGAACAGTTAATGATTAAAAGTTTTTTTTTCTCTTTTTTTTCCTACTATTTTGACCTATTTTGCATGCTTGTATCTGGTAATCTGAGCAATTTATATGATGACAGCAATTTGCAGTATAACAACCAATGGTGAATTCCTACAATCCTGCCTAGTGCCACTATGTATTGTCTCTTTTAAATTATTATTTGCTTATTCTCTTTAATGATTTGATCAATCTTCTATTCTTACATCTGGTAATCTGAGCAATTTCACTGCAGATAACAATATATAACAACCAGTTAATCCCTATCATTTGGTTTGAAACCCTGTAACATTTTTAATGTCCTTTCTTTGTGCTGTTTATATTTTGCTTTTGTTCTTCTTATTTCTGTACTATTTTCTTTAAATTTAAAAAAAGAAATATCATTTCAGAGCCATGGATATATCAGGGCTGTCAAAATTAGTGTATACTCATTAGAAGGAATGCTCATTTTCTACTACTTACAAAGCTGAGAAGTTTCCCTTCCTGGCAGGGTTCAAAGTCACTGCTCCTCACTTTGGCATATTTAGGGGAAGTGACTGAACACGTTACCATCAGCTTAATGTCTCTCATAAAATGCCACCTGCGTTTAGGGAGCACTTTCCGCTTCCCCACGTTGTACACATAGCCTGGCCCCTTACAGGGAGATCTTGGCAATCTCTCTTCTTGAGGCTGGATGGGCAGGTTTAATTCAGTGGTAGAGGCAGTAGGACTTCTGCTTTTCACTGGGTCTTCCAACTCTCCAGCAGAAAAACATCCTTTTGCTTTCTTCCACCCCAACTCTGCAGGCGGCCCTGGTAAACCTATCTTGCAAATTCTTTGTTTTTAAATTTTCTTTCTTTTTCTTTTCTTTTTCTTTCTTTCTTTCTTTCTTTCTTTCTTTCTTTCTTTCTTTCTTTCTTGCTTTCTTTCTTTCTTTCTTTCTTTCTTTCTTTTCTCTTTCTTTCTTTCTTTCTTCTTTCTTTCTTTCTTTCTTCTTTCTTTCTTTCTTTCTTTCTTTCTTCTTTCTTTCTCACTTTCTTGCTCTCTCTCTCGCTTTCTCTTTCTTTCTCTTTCTTCCTTTATTTTTTGGCTTTTTGACACAGGGTCTCCCTATGCAGCTCAGGCTGCCCTTGAACTCATTCTGTAGCCCAGGCTGGCCTTGAAGCCATAGCAATCCACACCCAGTGAAAATCTTTTATGTATCATATATATTTTATATTAAATCTATTCCTCTATTTAACTCTAACTGATATGTTTGTTTTGGATTGTACAGACTCTAGATGAGGCATCATACAGCAACAAAAGCTAAAACTCTATGATGCAGAGCAATTTTTATATAGTTCATGTCACCCAAAGATTGATATCTATGATATCTACTGAAAGGGTGGTGTGGGGACCAATACCACATATCAGGAGGCATTTTTAGGTGCATCTAACACAGAAACTTTATTTCTTATAATAACTTCCAGGAATTGTTCATGGAAAGTAATCATCTTCTGATTTTATCAAAAGTAGAAAAATGCTTGTGAAAATTACCAATATTATCTAACAAGTTATGAATCAAAACTTTCTTTGGGTCTTGACCAAAACTATGAAAGATGTAACTATTATATCCAATAAGAGTTTTAAATCATAGAGAAAGAGTACCCACAAGGTTCTGAGCACCTGTAAGGGTAGACTTTAGCACTGGATATAAACTATTCTGTTTTTATTTTAAAGAGAAAAGAACCAAAACAAATTAACAAACACACAGACGTGATCGATCTCACATGCCTGGATTTATCTGAGTAACCAATTTGAAGATAACATGTAATCCAACAGCCATTGCTAATTTCCTATTGCCTTGTCTGATATTCTGTATTGCTTTTATTGTTTTTATGTTGTTTTATTTATGTCTATGCATTTGTTAAACTAAAGTATTCTAACAAATGAACCCTAAAAACAAGTTGCTGGGAAGAAGACATAGGGAAAGATTGCTCTATTTAGAAATTCTTTGGTGGGGTTTTACACCTGACACAACTCTCCTCTGCTGCTTCATTTTGAATAGAGAAAACCAACCAGATGAAATAGTAGGTGGAAGAAATTTTAAAAACCGGTACCAGCTAGCAAAGCAACGTGCCTCAAATCAAAGGAAACTGCCTAAGTGGGATTACCTGTCAAGCTGCTATTAAACTCTGGAGAATGAAATTTGCCCCCTCCACATATAAAATAATTAAAGAGAATCTAGGTTTGTGGTGATAGATATATATTCTAGTCACTGTGTCTGAATTGACATAGAAATCTCCTTTCTTAAATATATAGAAATATTGAACAGATACACTACCATAATTACACACATTCACACCAAGAACAATGCTTCCTGAAAACAGACAGAACCCAAAGTCAGAGCAAGGAGGGGCTGAAGCCAGTGAGCTCTTGAGAAAACTAAAGAGTCTGAAATGCTGGCTGTTGGGTCCACCGGAGCTGGAACCAAGCCAGTTTCAAAGACCAACATGTCATAGAGGCCTTACCCAGATGCCGAGTAGGGACTAGATGTATTATGAACACTCCCCCAAAAAGTGACATGCGAGCTTTTTTTCTGTGTGGGGACTAAGGCAGCAAAGGACTCAAGTGCAGGACGCCAGGCTGATGCTGTGCATTAACACTGTCAGGTCCACGCTAGACTTACAGTGTAACGCCCAGTGTCTAATAAGTAATACATATATGGCCCCCAACAGAGCACACACAAAAGCTGTCTGCAGAGATGCTTTCGGTACCAGGTCTTAGTTTGTAAAAAAAAAGTTCACTAACTGACTATTTGATAATTTAAAATATCTATGAAACTAGAGACACTGGTAAGATTAAAAAGCAAATGACCAAGGAAGAAAGTATTTGTAATCCACATAACTGATAAAATAATGGTATCCAGAACTTATAAGGAACTTCTAGAGATTTATAAGAAATAGAAAAATGTATAAAAAGTATGAATAAGAGATTTACAAAGGAATAAAACTGCCCAGTAAGCATGAAAAGATTTTCAATCTCACAAGTAATTTTGGAATATAAATTAAAAAATTAAAGAGGAGCTTTTCATCTCTATCAGATTGGGATAGTTCAAAAAGTGCAAACTGAAAATATACACATCCTACAATACAGTAATTCCCCTTCTAAGCGTTAGGTACACCCTGAGCACGGGCATGAGCGGATATGCGCCAGGAGGCTGCCTCCGCGCTGTAGGTGAAAATGAAGCCGCAAACTGAAGTGTCAGACACTATGAGGATGGACGAATGACAGCTACTGCTACTCTAGAACACTAACCAGCAATGAAAAAGGGTGAATTTGCTGCACATGGTGTGCACACCTGTAATCCCAGCACTCGGGAGGCTGAAGCAGGACAATTGCTGCAAGTTCAATGCCAGCCTGGGCTACAAAGTGAGTTCAAGGCCAGCCTGAACCACATACTGAAAGCACATAGTGAACCACTGTCTCAAAAAGACAAAAAAAAAATCTAAACACAAGTATTTTTTTAAAAAAGAGTAAACTAGGTCTCTATGTGTTAAAATGGGTATATCTCAAGATACAAGGTTGAATGAAAAGGTACACATCCCAAAATGATATGAGATGATTATGTTCATGAACAGTTTTAAATCACTAACTATATGATTAAATGTGTTAAAATCAGTGTATGGCCTAGAAAGGTAGAAATAGAGTTCATAATCATGGTTACCTCTGGGGAGGTAAGGCCTCAAAAACTAATTTATCTATAATGGTCTATTTTTTTCTGTAAATGTGTTTATTTTTCAAAATAAAAAGTGAATCAAAGGAAAATGATGAGCACAACATTTTGATTGCTGTTTACACACAGGGAAGGGAGAGAATCAGCATGGTGTGTGGCTGACAGGTTACAAAGGTATTAATCATGCTTTTCATTAAAAAGTATTTTATTTTTATTCTTTGTGGGTAAGTATATGTTCTCTATACTCTTTTATTTGTGACATATTTTCACAATTTCAAAGTAGAAAACAAGTATTTGAAAGAATGTACCTGGTGCAATTCAAGTTGCCTAGCCTTGATCTAGGACAGGAAGGGTGTGCCATTCAGACACAAAGTGCCAAATGTAAGCCAGCACCCACTTATTTACCATAAAAATGGTCTATTTTATTTAAATTTCTTAAAAATATGAAACAAAATGGAAAATATTGAAATTTCAATACTAGATGATGGGTACTAATATGTTTATTACATAAATCTCTGTATTTTAAAAATAGTTTCTGAAGGTTAACGTATTTTTAAAAGACAAGAAAGTAAACTGTGTGCTTTGGTCCCACAGAATTGCTCAGGTCACTCTATACAAAGCACCTTTGATAATGTATTTCTTACACTGCTCTTCATGAAGTGCAGGACAGTGGAGTAATGCCCGCACTCACTTTAGTAAAATGCAGCCCGAGGCCAACAAAAGTATAGTAGCTCTGGAAACATGATCATCTCAACACTTTCTTCCTCCATGCCTTTGGGTACAGGTTCAATCTTGCAGTCAAAAGGGAGGAAGGTACTTAAGTTTATTTACACACGTGAGTGATGACACTGAAATCCCCCTGGCCCAGGGGCTTTCTCGCTGTCAACTGCACTTGGACCAGCCCTTTCACCATCTGAATGGGTGTAATTGCCTCATTATTCCTTCCATTTGTCTGGTGTTTGCTAGTTTAGGTGTTTGTGAGGCCAAATGTTAACCCCATCTGTAAACTCAGAAAGAGCTCTCTCCAGCCTTTCAAAGTACCTTTCTCTCACTTCCAGAAATCTTATTTGTAGACTACAGAAAGACAGCTAGCAATGTCCCTCCATCTCTCCTGTATAGTCATACCAATCAACTAACTACCCAACTCAAACCTAACTCAAATTGTAGCAGAAGATGCCCCTCCCCTCAGGCAGTATACTTTGGTTTGTTAGTTGCCCAGGTAATAATTCCAGTTACAGTTCCTGTGACATTTATCTCTTAGAAACTGCTGGTCACTGTGATACACAGCTGGTCACTGTGATGCATAGTGTAAGAACCAATCCCCAATTGGCAAGCCATTCTGCCTCTGTACTTAGTGCTTGCTTATCTCACCTAACCCCTAGAGCACTAGAGATAGGGTGTGATATTTTGGTAATGATCCCCAGCAGTGCCCATCGACATACATAAATCTGCCTCCAAATTTTGGGAGCCGTCTTGGTGTTTGTTTGCCATTGCAAAACCAAAGCCCTTACCCCCTCCTCAGTACTTGAATTACTCAATTTGTGTATTTTTTCTGTCTACACCCCTCGAAAATGGAACTGTATCTAAATCTCTTCATGAGACCCATAAGATGACACTACATGTAAACTAATGCTTAAAAATATAATATTATTTGTGGTCATAAAAATTTATAGAAAGGAAACACTATGAGAGGGGTCAGGTAGAAGACAAAACTATGGAAATTTACCTTCCAAATACAGTACTTTTGGGGCTGGGAATTTAGCTCAGTGGCATAAGTGCCTGCCTGGCAAGTACAAGGTCCTGAGTTTGATCCCTGGTACCACAAAAAAAAGAACACAAACAAACAAAAAAACAAATACAGTACTTTCATGACAGTAAATAATCAGTAAGTTGTTCCACAAAGGTATACAGTTCACTTATGTTATTTGAAACATGATCAATATTTATCAGTTTCTGAGGTACATGCAATTATTCCTTTTAACCAACTTTCTTGATAGGAACCTAGTGAAATCACCCCCACTTACTTCCTTAGAAGTGGAAATTGAATTTATTTTTAATCGAAAATATAAGAAATATGAAATACATCTTAGCAGCTGACTGTGTCGAATGATCATAGAATACCTATATGTGTTGTTTCCCACAAATGCTGCCCCTACAAATTTGCTGATGTAAAGGAATGAAACAAATAAAGAACAGTGAAAACTAAAGTATTAAAAACTGCAGAAATTCTGACTTAGAGCTTTAAAATTCATCATTCCTTTATCCCTACAAAATGAACTTGGAAGGAAACACTTCGAGGCAAGGACTTCACAGATTTCACTGGTCACATAGTCCAAAATGTCAACCTTATTCACAAAAATGAAATGTTTGCCCACCAATAAGAATCAGTCATTCTTAGCACTGTAAATAGCATTTCAAAAAAGCATCATGTGGCTCAGCATAGGACTGCAATGGTGAACCTATGGTTTATGGGACACAGTGGGCCCATACTGTTACTACCAAAAGTTCTAAAAGTTTTGCCATTACAAGTGAAGACAAATTTACTGGGTATTGCTATGTGCTATTGGTAGAAAGATATAGGTATAGTGATTTCTTTTTTTGTAAGGGGCATTGATTACAAATTAATTGCCTTTTGTGAATTATTTTCATAGGCAGCAGCCCTATGAAATCAATTCATAAATCTTACAAAAATGTTAACAGAAGTATCTTTACTACACATTCTACAATTTTTGTTGTGGGAACAAAGAAAAAATGCTAAAGTAAATACTAAAGTATGTTCTGTATTCCACAGATTACAAGAGCAATCATTCCAAAGTCATTAACATGTTTTTTGGTGAATACTTTTAAGATTGTGAAACAAATATTTGCTCAAAAGAGTGAGGAAAAAACAAAACCATCTAACAAGAAATCAAGAAGTAAATTCTTTAAAGGGCTTTTTGACCTTCTGTGAATTTCACTATCTCATGCCCAATATACTACCCATGAATATATTTTTAACGATCATTTGCTATATCAGCATCAGTCAAAATGCTACCCTACTACCCTGGAAGCTCAGCCAGGTCTCACCCTAGTTCAAGACTTAAGAATAGTCACAACCTTTGTCTTCTTTCCCCTACATCATCTGTTCTAGCCACAGGTACCCATTCTCAGGCAGGTCCACAAAATAGTCTCCACCATGACTACAAATCTTTGAAGTTTGAATAAACTAAAGCAAGACTCCACTAGGCTCATGAAGGTTCTCGGCACAGCCTATGAGAATTCCATGCTGGATACCACGAAGAGTTAAAGCTCCATTAGACAATTAAGTGTGCAGTCACATCAACAGAAGATTTCATACTTGCTTTTTCTTTTCCTCCCTTTCCAACAATTCCTTCTTCCTCCACAGTTTCTCTTTCTCCTCTTCCTTTTCTCTTCTTCTGGCAGAAATTTCCATTTCCAGTCTTGCTACCTCTTCCTGGTGGGCTCTCCATTGAAAGACCTGAAATCAGTAGAGAACTTCATTTCAACACCTTTGTGCACTCTCAAGATTTCACACAAGACTAGGTTCTGAGTCAAGCATCTGTCATATTTAAATTCTGGGTGCATATGAGTATATGACTTGTATGTGCAAATGTGTACACATTGGTGATTGAAAAGAAACTGAATCTTTATAATTACCTCATTCAGAGACTCTTTACCTCATGGAGTCATAGATTAAAGTCTTAATATGTCTGTGATTTAACTTCAAAGGATCTATGAGTTCCCATAAGTAGTATCTAAAAAATCCCATGCCTTTGCACTTGCATGATTTTCTGAAAAGCAGGCTAAACAATTCTTAAAATTCTAAAATAGTCCTAAGACCCTAAAAAAAAACTGATGAATTTCAGCTTCCTTATTTTTGAGGATGAAAAATGAGTTTAATTTCAAAATAAACAAAACAAAACAAAAAACACAAATTGAAAAGAAATTCCTAGGTTTATTTATAAGTGCCATTGATATAAGTATACTTGGTATAGCTTTCCTGTAGAATTACTGGCAATGTCTAAATATATTCCATAATATAAAATACAGGAAAATAAATAAATAAATAAAATATGCAAAACCATTGTTCCATAACTTTACTTTCATGAAATTATTCAAAGATAAGCAACTAGCCCAGTGCACAAAAACATAGTTAGAAATATACATTGCAGTACTGTTTAAAGTAAAAAATTTGGAAAAGGTCTAAATATCTAGCACTAGGAGATGGCTTAAATTATGATACATTCACACAACAGCTAACATTAAAAAGGGATGTTAAATATCTATACTCACTGACCCTGAAAATACCCACAACATACGATTTGATACAAAAAGAAGATGCGAAACTACATACATTGCATGAGCTCCTTAAAATAAAATGCATCTGTAAAAAGAAACACTTTAAATGAAATTTATGATAATATTGTCTTTGAATGATATCATTATATGAGATTAAAAAAACAATTCTTTAAATCTTTCTGTAAAAATGTTTTCTTTATAATCAGGAAACCAATGAAACTAACAAAATAAAAATACTTACCTCTTCATGATATCTGGTTGAGGAAGCAGTAAAGAGAGTAATACAGAAATGTTCAAAATCATTTTTTGTAAAGGGGAAAACTAGCTTTCTTAATTAAATACCTAATTTTGTATACATTCAATATAAGCATCATTTATCAATAGTACTACAGAATGAAAACTGATAGAACACTGCCTTACAATATTGACTAGTCAGTCTCTTTTTGCCCTGACTATATTCAAAATTTTAGTTTCCTAAAAATGAATTTTTCCACAGTTATCAAAATAATAAAAGACAATCCCATTCCTGCTTCTAAGCACAGTTCTGTTTCCACACCTGCGGCTTCTCTAGACAATCCCATCTGCCTTCTTTAGAACCCAGGCCTAGAACAGATCATCAGTGCCTTCTGTCTTGACCTCCTGCTGCCTTCTGCTCTTCCTCTTCTGTAGCCCTTCTATATGTGACTTGTTAAAATCAAGAGTCCTCCAGAGAACTGCTGCCTCCTCATGCCGAAAGGATATTGTTTCTCCCCTCTTCACCTCATTGTGGTTCCTGACCTGCCTGACCATCCCTTACCACTTACAACTCTTCTTCTCAGGCTGTGCTATTACTCTTCCCTGCCCTTCCCAAGGCAGAGTGCGCTCTTCTTCCTGCTTCCTGCGTCTGCCCTGCGCCCCTACCCCTACACTAGTCTCTCTTTGACCTCCAGCCTATACTCGTCACTTGATGTGCTCATTCTTTTCTGTGAGTTCATCATTTCTGGTTGTTTAATCATATAATCCATGGTGTCAGGTCTTTTGACTGGAATCCATCCCAGAACAAGTTTTAGACTTGACTGTGTGGGCGCTTAAAATCCAACACTTCTGAAGTTAGGCTCAGCATCTCTAACTTTGCCATAGCATCAGCTCAAGGCCCCTGTTCTTCCCTCTCTTTTTCAGATGTACTGCTTTGTGGGACTACATGGCCACTGGCAGTTCTGCTTCTTTTTGTTACAATGTATACACATCAATACAACTGTTTCTTTCCATTTTACAACGGATTTACAACAGCATTCATTTCATAAACTCAGATGAGCTTTTATTTATGACAAATCAATTTTCAAACCATTAAGCTTCCTAGTGTATTCAAAATCTTTATGCCAAATGTGTTTAGAACAAGGACAGACAGCTCAAAAGGGCAATGCCAATTGATCAATATAAGGTCTACATAATTTAACTTTCTTACTCCCAACCAATGCCAATAAATACATGAAAAAATGTTCAACATCACTAGCCATTATAGAAATGCAAATTAAAATAACACTGAGATTCCATTTTATTCTGGAAAGAATGGCCATCATTAAGAACTAAAATAATAACAAACGTGGTGAGGCTGTTGTGGGGCGGGCAAAGAATCCTTCCACATTGTTGGTGGGAATGTAAACTATAGTACAACAGTAGTACAACTATTATGTTAATCAGTATGGAGATTTCTCAAACAATTAAAAATAGAAATTCCATTTGACCTAACTACTGTATACCCACCCACTTTGGTTATCTTCCTAAAGGAGTTAAAGATATCAGATTACAGTGATACCTACACACCCATATTTATAGTAGAAAAACTCATAATAGCTGAAATTTAGAAGTGGCCTGTATGTCCAGCAACAGATGAATGAATAAAGAAAATGTGGAAGGCAGACACAACAAAGTACAACTCTGCAGGATAATTTTGAGTCTTTGTAGGAAAATGGATGCATTTTGAGATCATAACTTTTTTCTAAAAATTAAAAAAATAACAAAACAACAGAGAAGACAAAATCTAAACAACCACAGTGATACATGACCTCAAATAACAGTGAAGACAAAATCCAAACAACCAAAATGATACATGACCTCAATATGAAAATGATAGGAATTAACAATGGTTGCTACATTACGTACTTTTATCTTCAATGAAGTTGCTGATTCCACCAGACATAAGAATGTAAGATTGATCAACAATCAAAGACAGTAACAAGTAATAATAATAATAAAAACAACACTGGAAATGATACAGAGCTTCACTATACAAGATGGTAGGAGTTCAACAATGGTTCTTATACTGTATATTGTTCTTTTCAGATAAGTCATTCTGATTACCAAATTCAAGCATGCAAAATTGGTTAAGAAAAAATATTTTTAGCACTGACTGCTCCTTTCAATAAAGCACAGACATAAGCAATACACCTATTCCAACTCTCCTTAAATATACATAAAAATTTTGTTTTCCATTTTTAAAAAACCCAAAATAACAAAAACAAATACATAAACAAAACAGCATAGAGAACAATAAAAATGATACAAAATTTCAACATGGTGATAGAATATTAACAAGAGTTGTTACATTACATAATATCATCTTCAGAATGTTTACATGTATAACCAGACATAGGCATGCAAGATTGATCAAACATTTACACATTAACAGTTTCTTTCAATAAACCAATAGATATTAGTAGTACAGTTATTCTATTTACCCTGTGTATTCATATACATATTTTTTCTCTCCCTTCTTCTTTTTCCTTTCCCCTCTTTCATCCCAGTTGCTCCTTCCTATCTGAGCAGTTTCTTTTCCCTTTCACAATGTCTGCTGTACATTTCAGACTTTATTTACTACTTCAGGTTCTTATCGTAGGGAGGAAATATGATGTTTACACATGTGAATCTGATTTATTTCACTAATGAGTATGAGACCATAATGTTTAGTGAAATAATGCCATATAGTTTCTCCCATATGAGAAACCCAAAGTATAAATAATTTAAATAGTGAAATAAAAGATAGATAATAGAAAGAAGAGATAGATCTTTTGCACATGAGAATCCAACCACGAGGTGGAGAGAGAGGGAGGGAGGGGAGCAGAAATAAAAGTAAAAAGAATTAAGATATGCTATGCAAGTACCAACTCCCCAATGAGGAATGTAATCTTCACATACTACAAACATGTACCAATAATTTAATAAATTTTAAAAAATAAGATCAGTCAAATGCACTGTTTGAATTATAGTTGCATAGCCAATTGCAAATAAGTTATGAGATATTGTAAATAGTGCTATTTTTTAATATTAATTGGTGTTATGGTTTGTGTCTCCATGTCCCTCCAAATCCTCATGCAGTCATGGGGCAGGCTTCTAGGATTTGTGATTGACCCATGATCCAGTGCTGGGATTATGGTTGTGAGTGCTACGCTCGCCCTAGGGTGAGTTTGCACACATGTAAGGGAGAGAAAGAGGCTGCTTGCCACCATTTCTCCCTTTTGCTGTTGTTGCTTTACTGTGTTCCACCACCATGAACGTTTGCCCTCTGCCATGTGCTGCTCTGCCTTCGAGCCAGCCAAGTATGGACTGAAACCTGAACAAACTATAAGCTAAATAAACCTTGTCTTCCTCACATCAGGTATTTTGTCTAAGCAACGAGAGAAAAGTAACAAAGACAATGGATTAGTTCATGCTATTAAGGAAATATTGTTAAAATTTATGGGCATGATAATAATGAGATTGTGCCTTTTAATTCTAAATACTAATAGATGAACTATCATGTCTAACACTCTCACTATGTTCTAAGGGGCAAGGTAAAGTATATAAGAGTGTAGATAAAAATTCACCCAATTCAACTAGTAATCTGACATTTATTAAACTTAAGGGACTATGGGCTTTTGCATTTATTTAAAACTTTCCACATCAAAAATTTATCTTAAAGGAACCACAAAATGTAATGTATACTCTAAAAGACTTATATAATAAAAGATTATAGTAGCAAGATTCTCAGGTTGTAGGAAAAAAGATTTGTGATGAACTGAAGTAGTAAAAAGAAAAGCATGTTCTGAAAAGAGAGACTGTTTTCACAATTTCAGTGGACAGCAGTTTGGGTTTTTGTACTACTTGTCTTCCAACAGAAGACAAATTTAGGGAAATTCATTGAAAGACCTTTGCATATACTGTACACGTCAGATGATTTAAAGAACCAAAAGCATGAATAAAGATCTATAATGAGAAAAGATTTCTCTTTTCTAGAGCAAATACAATAAAATCAAACAAAAACATAAAAGTGGAGTAACCAGTTTACCCATCCATTTACCTGTCATTTGAAGACTAAAGGATGTTTCTTCTCTTCTCCAGAAAAGATAGGATTATGTCAATGTTTTTAAGAGGGACACAGTCCTGTTCCAATCGCGGCCGTCCTGCTCCGGCCATCAGGGCTGCCCCTAGATGCCGGCTGGACTCCTCGGGGCTGCGTCCTGCGGCGCGTGACGCTACCCTCCTGCCGGCGCCGCCAGGGAATGGGGCCTTCTCCCGGCCTGGGCCGAGCCTCCCGGGTCCCCAAGGTGCCTTGGCCCCACCGTGCCGATACCCAGAATGAGGGGCGGCGAGGGGGACGTGACCGAGCAGGCCCCACTGAACCCTGAGGTCGAGAACCCCGCGGGCTCGGCCCCGTACCCGGAGTTCATGCACCGCGGCTACCTGGACCTCATGGGGGCCAGTCAGCACTCGCTGCAGGCGCTCAGCTGGTGCCACCTCTACCTCAGCCGGGCCAAGCTCAAGGCCTCCAGCCGCATGTCCGCCCTGCTGTAGGGCTTCGCCATGAGTCCAGGCACGAAATATGACTGGCAAGTTGGCCAATGGGGACTCGATCAAAAGACCTGGTGAGCTATCCAAAGGAAAGCACCAGACTTCCGGGAAGATGGCGACCGGGTAGGCAGCAGAGAGAGAACCTCCCAGAGGATTACCACCCAGACAATGAAATATAGCAATATCAAGACAGAAAGGAGAGAGGTGTGTACCCTGAACCCAAGAAGGATCTGAAATGGAAACTGAAGCTCTAGGAAAGACCAAGCAAAACCTCTCCTGGAGGAAAGGATCGGAGGGCCGCTGTGGCATAGTCGGAGAGAGAAGGGATGGAGAGGGGAGAAGCCGCTGCTTCAAACACACTCTTGGCCCAAGCCCTCATTCCAGTGATTGCAGCTGTGGCTTCGGAGACCCACGCTCATGGAAACCTCCCGACTCGGATGGCGGAAAGCGGAGTTCCAAGAGCTGGTCCCGAACTGCAGAGGAGAGGGCGCAGCCAGGAAAAGAGGCAATGGTGGTTGGGAACTGTGGTCAAATCCAGTGTGAGGATGAGAGGTTGCAACAGCCAGGAGTCCCCACTCTGCAGCAACCTTCCTAATCAGCACCTGGAGGCAAGGTGGAGCCAGAGCAGCCAGTACACATCCCACCACACCCAGCTCTATGCCTGCCTCGAGGCTTTGGCCTCCTGCCTCTCCACTGTGTGGGCGGCTGCCAGTGGGGAGCGGTGGGGTGCATCAGCATCCACATCAGAGCCACAGCAAATCCCAGGGATCCAGCCAAGGAACAAACAGGAACTGGAGCACAACAGCAAGAGAGAGCTGCAGATGGAGATGGATCACACGGCCCCACGCCCTTCTCACTCCAACATCAAGCAGAAAGCATGAACTGAGTTACTGGGCTTCAGCTCCCATCCTGAATGCCCTCTGTGAGCACCTTGAGTCTCGGCAGCCTGCGCAATCACCACCTGTTCCTGTCAGCAATGGGATGAGTCCACAGGCTTCAGAACTCACCCCAAACTACTAATACGAGCAACAAGAGTGTCTCCATACTGCTTGCATATATGAACCTTATATGAACCTATGGCAACCGGGTAGGCAGCAGAGAGAGAACCTCCCGGAGGAATGCCACTCAGACATAGCAGTGTGGCAACATGTGAAGGACAGAGAGGAAAGAGGT
>PVLD010010834.1:0-68586 GCA_004027595.1 Dinomys branickii | reverse complement strand
GATGGGTGGATGGGTGGGTGGATGGATGGATGGGTGGATGGAAGATAGAGACAGTGAGACAGAGAGATAGGTACATAGATACATAGACAGAATCTTTCCAGATGAGGCATATTTTCTCAGTCTCCGCCCTGTGGACCTCGAGGCCGTGCATTTCTCCTTGAGGTATGATATCCTAACCTGCAGCATGAGGAGCAGCGACCCTGCTGTCCACCTGCTGTGCTCTACTCCCCAGTAGGACAATCAAGATGTCTCCGGCCTCCTCCAGCATCTCTGAAGGGACATAATCTTCTAGTCCTGACGGTGGAGCCCTGTAAAGCAGACTCAAAACTATCTTGTTAAACCCACTCTTCCTTCATCCTGTTGAAGCGGGGGAATTTAAGCCACAAAAAGTGAAGCTGCAGCTATAGAGGGACTATTGTCTTCTATTTTTAAAACCAATATTTCAATAGCAAAATGTTTTCCAGTTTGGTGCTTGCTTCCTTGTATGAAGCCAGCCCAGGAAGACATTCAGTAAGTTGAATTTCTTTTCTTCGCAGAAGGCTGCCCACCTGTCTATTTCAGTCCTGGAGATGTCTACAGGGGCTCCCAGAACACCCGAAACTCTCACCCAGACAGTCCAGTGTTCAGTAATCACGGGAAGGTTATTATTCTACAACACAAAGGGAAATACTCAGGAGCACACAACCATTTCTAATAAGTCTACCATTTCCAAAAGCAAACTTTGCTATCCCTTAGCACCTACGCAGGATGAGAGAGAGTCCAGTCACCCATCATTTGCTTTCTACTAAGAAAAATGCTACCATCCTTTCTGTAACAAGTTAAAATAAATGCCATGTGGAGCAAGTTTAACACAAAAACAGCCTGGTCCACAAGATAACACTCATCTCTGTGACTCAGAATTCCACTTTCAAGGTTTCAGATCCTGGCAAACAGAAAATATTAATATTTATCTGTACTCCGAGAAAGACAGACCACATTCACAATATCTGGTCAAAGTTACACAATTTCGCTATTATAATTTTCAGTCTGTTTGTGTGCTCAATTCAGATCTTAAGTTTTATCACAGGTGCTTATGTATTGCACCGAAAAGAAATCATACTCTGTACGGGGTTCAGCACGATCTACAGTCTTCACTACCCACCAGGGCTCTCAGATAGCGACCTGTGGAAAGAGGATGCACTTTATCACAATAATCAGTGTGTAAAGGAGAAGGGAAACCACCAATATTTGACATTCACTGATTCCTCGCTGTGATAGCTTGTGACACTCCAATCTCTGCAAAGGAGCGAACCACCTTACCGCGTCCAGCACAGCCAGCCTTTGGATGGACAACTTCCTGCACACAGATTCTGCATTTCTGCCACCAAACCCTACCTGAACATCCATGAACTGTGACATTCTACATGGTCCTCACCCTGAGGGCAGCACAAACATGCTCAGAAAGGAAACGACAAGGTCGTACAGTCTCACAAAGAGAGTCTGATGCCCGACGTGTCCAGCCACGACCGAGTGGAAAATTTAATTCTGACCGTGCCAAAATCCCCTCATTCCAGCCCCAGCAAAAGAGCGATCCGTGCGTACACCAAACAGCAAGATAAAAGGGTATCTCTGGGGTCACCCGTGCACACAAAGCTCAAGAGAAATGCAAAGAGAAAGAGAAGCGTGATAATTCTCAACTTATTTCCTCGGAGCCCCTTGCAACCAGAAACGGCAAAGGTGCCCACCTGCGCTGGTAACAGACGTAACGTGTTGTACTCACCCGCCCCAAGCTGCCTTCCCGGCTGCCGCATTGGCACTCTCTGCTCTATCGGCTCCCGGCCCTGGCGATGGTGCTGCCCTGCTGTAGTCATTATTATAATTAAATGCTGGCGACGCCGCTGCAGGCCATCGTGTCTGCTACAGATATTTAACATCACCTGCAACCACAGCCGGCACCGCTGTAGGGAACAAATCCTCATCGAACCTTCCAGCCCGCGTCCAACCTGCAGATGCACTAAGGTCATTTGCCAGGCGTGGTGGCGCACACCTGTGATCCCAGCCCTGGCGAGGCTGAGGCAGGAGGATTTTTATGAAGCCAAGGCCAGCCTGGGTAACCAAGTGAGCTCAAGGTCACCCTGAACTGTATAGTGAGACCCTATCTCAAAAAGGAAAAAAAAAGAACTAAGGCCATTTAGTTCATTAGTAAAACTGAATGTGTTGTTCACCGAGGTGAACTAAATGGCCTTAGCTCTTTTTTTTTTTTTTTTTTTTTTCAGAGAATAAGCTTCAGCCTTGCAGGGGTCGCGGAGAGACTTTCAGGGAGAAGCGTATGCAGCTTTTCCTTTAGGACATGGGCCGTCAGGGTGGATCTTCCAGGGTCTGGCCTGAATTTTTCCTGTTACCATCGCATCTTAAAGCCTCAGCACCAGCCAAAAGAGTGAGGCGGCTGTGAGGTACAATTTTAGGTGGAAATACAATTTTCACATACAGCCATGGACATTCCTAGAAAGACACTGTCCGAGAAGCACATTCCTCATTTACTGGAGTCATTTATTAAAGTCTTATTATAGGTGGGATTCATGGGAAGCAGCAGGGAACGGTTGTGTAAGGGCGAGAACAGAGTATTTGTGTGTGCGTGGAATTTCTGGTGAAATCCACTCGGGGAGGCTGAGGCAGGAGGGTCTCAAGTTGGAGTCCTGCCTGGGAAACTTAGTGATTTAGCGAGACTCAAAGTAAAAATTTTAAAAAGGACCAGGGATGCAACTCAGGTGAACACCCTGGATTTGATCTACAATACTAGAAAAAATTTCACCTATGCTGGATATATACTGACTACCTTTATTACGGTCATCCTCCCAACCAAACACTACAACATCTATCCAGGTAGCATTTTTATGGTCTCAGGTATTATAAGTCACTGAGAGATTTAAGCGTACTGCCAGGTGGTCATAAGTTATAGACCAGCACTCTATTATTGTATAAACACGATTTGAGTGTGCAAGGATTCTTGTACCCATGGTCATTGTGGGTCCAATCCCCCTGACATAAGTACAGTGGACAAATGGACTTCAATATTTCTTTAAGACCACAGAACCAGGATGAGTTGAAATCTTTTCATTAAGCTGTTCTGCTCTTTATTTATGATTGTGGTTTCTCAAAGAAGACAAACCATGTGCTAATAAAGCTTGTGCATCTGATTTATTTCCCTTTTTAGTATGGTCTCCAGGTGTATACATTTTCTTACACATGACTCAGGTTTATCCTTCTTCGTGGCTGTATAATGCTCCACTGTGCATAAGTCCTGCATTTTCTGCATCCATTCGCCTGTTGGTGGACAGGCTGCTTCCAAGATTTGTTATGAGTTGTGCTGCTATAAGCGTGGGCCATGAAGGTGTAACTCTACCTACACCCACTTGACAGTCAATTCTGTGAGCTTCCACTTGTCAGAGTGTCTGGACTGAATTCTTCCATGAGAAGCACAAGGGAGCCTGGGTGGACACCACCATGTCTGCTGGAGCACGTCCTGAGCCAGCAGCCCTGGGCCTGATGTGCCTGGCAACATAGGCGTCTTCACAGCATCAGAGCAGCCAGCAAAAGGCTTGGAGGGGAAATTGGGTCTGAATTACTAAGAGCGACTTCGCTAGGGCACTCTGCAAAGTTGCACACCCACCAGGTACACAGTGACTCACCAGTCGCCAAAGCAAATAAACCATGGTCTGTATCAGGTGCCAAAATGTATCTTTCAAGGTGCTTAATGCACAGGAGAGAGAGACAGACACAGAGAGAGAGAGAGAGAGACAGAGAGACAGACAGAGAGAGTGAGACAGAGAAAGGGACAGAGAGACAGAGATTTCTCTCCATCATTTCTCCGCCATAACTCCTCCCTGATGTTCTGAAGTGTCTCTGCATGTCCAGATCACCTTTTTCAACTGTGTCCTGCACCCAGCTCCCAAAGACACCAGCACCCCGTCCTCCTATAACCAGCACTACAGCATGGACCACATGCAATGTGAACAGCCAGACACTTTTTTCTTTTAGAGATAAGCAACTCCTCCAAACTTCCTCCTGCTGAGCATACAGCCAGCGCCCCTCCTCTCTTCAGACCAGAGAAGAGACAGAATCCACAGGCAACGGTCCCGGGAACCCTGGAGCCCAGGTTCTTTTCCATAAGCAACAGCCGGGTGAGCTGAGGATGCTGGGAGATGGGGAATCAGCACAAAGATTGGGACATTCCCCTCCATCTCTGCAAAGCTACTTCTGAATAAATCCTTTTTCCTTTCCAGCAAAATAACTGGGCTCCTTTGAGTCTGTCAGTGGCCAACTCATGACCAATGGTGAGTTCAGGAATCCGACTGATCCCGAACAATTCAATGAGAAAACCAAGAAACAGAGAAGCTGACTTCCCTCTCTGAAGCCACATGGTTGGGAAGCACTACAGCTGGGTAGAGGACCCCAGTTCTAGTATTATGATGCTCCCTAGCCCAGGTAGCCTCTGCCGCCTGTGACCCACACACGTATTTATAGGGGTGAGCCAAGGAATGAATATTCGAGCTACCAAAGAGCTGCACGATTGATGGTAACTTAGAAGTTCAAAAAGGACCCTAAATTAGACCTAAAGACCCACCAGTTACAGAATTGATAGGAAAAACACAATACTCCTAACTTAAAAGAGGGAAGGTTCATTTTGGCTTACTTTTGCAAAGGGTGCAGTCCATGGTCGGCTGCTCCAAGGCAGGGACATTATGGTGGATGGGGTGAGGGGAGAATTTTTGATTCTCTGGGAAGCAGAGAAAGAAGGGAGGATCTGAGGACAAGAATTCACCCTTCCAGTTCACCCCAAATGGCCTGCATCTTCCAAGCAGGATCTGCCCTGTGACCTCATCCCGAGCAAAGCACCCCAGGATCCAGTCACCTTCCACAAACTCTGAATGCACGAGGCTTGGGGGGCCATCTGTAACTACGTGTACCCATCTATTAGGTCTGCCACCATTACCCATGGATCCTACCATCTGCCTACACATCTGTCCATCTACTGTGTATCTTGTAAACATATTTCTCACCTATCTCTATTTATCTATATGTATGTTTATCATATATCTATGATCTCCATCGTCTCACAACCTCATCCATCCAACATCCATTCATTGATCACCTATCAGTCGAGCTATGTGTCTGTTCGCCCGCCCATCCCTCCAGAGAGCCGTGCTTGCTCTGCATTCGGCAGGGGTGTCTTGCATGTAACCACAGACACAACAGCGGTAAAAGGAAACGAAATGCCCAGCCTCATCAAGGTGAAACTGCCCCATGCCTGGAAAGACATTGTGAGAGGACAGCACTCATCACAGACAGAACAGAGCCACGCTGTGTCTCTCAGGCACCCTCCAGCTCTTCCCAATCCCCACCCCACCAATCCCAGTGCTGCACTTGTGTCAGGGAACTTGGCTACAAGCCAGATGCCCACCATGTACCTTCCCTCCCGGGTTCGCCAGCTGGGGCATGCCCCTGGGCCCTAATGACACAGGAAGTGGGACACCCCTCATTAACTAGCAGGCTTTTCAGCCAGTGTTGCACCGCTCTGGAGACTTTTATCCCTGGTGATCACCTTGCACGGCCCCAACCCAAACACAGAACCTGTAGTCAGTGTGGAGTCACAACTGGGGTGACCCGAGGCCAGCTTCCAACAGCGCCATCTTGGATCCCCACTGGCCCAGCCCACAGGCGCCTTCTCTGGGGAAGGAGGGAGGAGTACAACCCTACTGTGTGTGAGCTGCTCTCCCCTACTGCCTCAGTCCGGTAAAAAAGCTGTAAAAATAACTAGCGTCTCCACTAGGACCCAGTGCACCAATTCACCAAGCCTTTGGCTGCTTCATCTTCTGTTTCCCCGTAGAAGCTATGGAAAGTAACATCAAACCCCCAGGCTACAAGGATGAGGGGGTGCTCTGCGGGGTGAGACTCAGGTATGCACACCCACAGGGAACTCTAACCATGGGTTGTGCATGGATCTTGTGCATTCACCCGCTGGTGGACATGAGAGCTGCTTCTGATATTGGTGGCGTGAATTAACAACTGCCACCCTCTGCCACGGGGCCACTTCTTAACCTTCAGCACCCAGACCCTTTCACCTTGGCATGCAATCTTCCTCTCCAGCCAAGGGTCTCAAAGACCAACTGCTTATCTCTCTGACGTGCGATCCAATTACAAAAGAAACAGCGCCCGGATGTGCTTTATGAGCTTAGCATACATTGTTGAATGGTTGATATTTCTGATGTGTTTGAGAAGGTGCAGCCAGATGCCCTATCCCCCCATGATAACCTTTTGTTTTTGGGGGACAGGGTTTTATTATGTAGCCCACACCAGTGTTGAAGCCACTGTGTGCCCCAGGCTGGCCTTGAACTCACAATGATCCTCCTGCTTCAGCCTCCGGTGTGCTAGAATTACAGACCTGTGCCTGGCTCCAGCATGGTAACTGAGGACAGCAAATTCCTAAAAACGAGCATGTCCTCCACATAATTACAGCCTGTGCAACTAATCTGCATATTTACAGAGCTACAGGGTGACATCGAATCCACCAGAGCCATTCCTGTGTCACAGAGGTCCTCAAAAAGTCACCTCTACGTCCAGGACCTGATCACAGATCTCACGTTCCATTTATGCCTCTGTCCCATCTTTCTGGTGCCCTGCAGTCTTCCTGACATTTTAAAGATTTCCCTTTATTATAGTAGAAGAGGCAGAAGTGGTATTTACTGTGTGAACCATCTGCCAGGGGGCAATTTCACGGCATCACATGCAGCCACCATAGTGAGTGGAAGCCCAAGCTCTATGCTGAAATTTTTTCATCCAACCCTAAACACAGAGAACCTGTCTAACTGTGTTTCTCAGGCTCACTACCCAGTATTTGTGTGTGTGTGTTGTGTGTGTGTATGTATGTGCATGCGTATAAAGCTTTGTGTATATCTCAACATATATATGTGTGTCCTGTAAAAATATATGGCTTATATACATGTATATATGTTGGGTGTATGTGGGCCCATCTGCACACCTCTGTATAGCCATGTGTATGGCATATGTGTGCATATATATGCATGTATGTGTATTTCTTTGTGGTGTGTGCATGCATATATACATGTATATGTGTATATTGCACACGTGTATATTAGCTGGTATATGGTGTGTGTGTATGTATACATGCATATGTATGCTGTATCTGTGTGTATGGGTATGCATATAGGAATATGTGTGTGTGTCTATATGTAATATAAGCATATGTCTATATGTAGTATAAGCATATATGGATATACTGCAGTATGTACATGCATGCTGTGTGCACATATGAATATCTATGCATCATACCCTTGTGTATGTGTATTTATCTATGGGAGTATGTATACATTCACATAGGTATGTAGACACTATGTATATATATCTGTATATATGTGGACACTTTTGTACAAACATATGGGGTATATGCCCGCATGCATGCATAGACAGTTATGGGTTTGCACACAGGATGTGTATGTATATGTGAGTATGCATTGTGTATCTACACATTTTTGTGTATATATTTTTGTATACACACGTGGCATATGTTATGGTTGATTCATTGTGTCAACCTTGAGCAGTCTAGAAGATTAAGTAACTCAGCAGTTCTAGGTCCTGGGGTGAAGAGGACATGCCCTTGCCTCTTGGACTCTGTTCACTGTGCCAATTTGAGAAGTTTACAGGGTTAACCACGTGATTCAGCAGGGGGCCAGGGTCTTCACTTTGTAAACATTCCCAGCTTGTGAAACAGGAGGGCCTGGACCCACTGCACCAACTCACCAAGCCCTTGGCTACTTCATCCTCTGCTGCATATAGTATGATGGAGGAAAAGAGGTTTGCGACCCCTTTTGCTCTTCTGTTTTGCTGTCTTCTGCAGCCTTGAACTGTTGCCCTCTGCCATGTGCCACCCCGCCTTAGAGCCAGCCAGCTAGGGACTGGACCCTCCACAAACTGTGAGCTAAACAAACCTTTCCTTCCTTAATTCTGGGCATCAGGTATTTTGTACCAGCAACAAGCGAAACGTAACTAAGACAGCATATGTGTATGGTATCATATGCATACATGTTTGTGAAAGGTGTATATATGCACTCCATGCATATATGTGCTTGTATATAAGTGTATGTGTTTGTGTGTGTATGCATATGTGTATCGCTGCAGATATGCACATGGTAAGTGCATGTATGGCTGGATGTGTACAAATGTTTGTATATGAGTTGATAGTGGTGTATGTACATGCACAACACTCCTATGCATATGGCATGCTGCATGTGAGCTTGGGCATGTGTCTACAACTATGGGAACGCATGAACTATGTGTACACATATATGTATCCACATATTCATGTGTATATGGTTATCTATATATGCATGGCACATGTGTGAATTGTGCATGTGTGTATGCATGTGCGCACACATGCGCACATGTGTGTGTGTGTGTGTGTGTGTGTGTGTGTGTGTGTTCATACAGATACGTATATGGGTGTCTTGTGAAGAGACCTGTACATAAAACAGCTGTATCAATCTTGATTTTCATTGTGTTTTGCTTGTTAATGATTCTTGTTTCTTGGCAGTACTGGAGATCGAACCCAAGGTCTTTGCATTGAGCTACATCCCCAGCCCTTATTTTATTTCTTCATTGTTTAAATTTTGAGGTAGGGTCCAGCCAACTCAATAAGTTACCCGTGCAGGGCTCTGACTTGAAATCCTCCTGCCACAGCCTCCCAGAGTGCTGTGATGACAGGTGTGTGCCACCTCCCCCAGCTGCTGATCAGCCTTTAAGGTTGTGAAGCATTCGCCAGTCTGGTTGAGCTGGATAAACAAGAAAGATTAGAAGATAACACATATACCTGGACCCTCCCTAGATTTCCTGAGTCACCAAGGGTGACTTTTGCAAGCTGGCATTTCAGAAAGGCTGAGAAATTGCAGGGGAGAACCGTGCTATTGAAATCCTGATTCACAGTCTCCTTAAAATTACAACTTTCAGTTTTGATCCCCTTGTCTTTTTGTATAAACCTGTCTTTTATTTCTCTTACCCTATCCCTAAAACTAGCACCATCTACAGCTGTGCTCAGTGGTGTGGCAGCGTAGCTGCGGGTGTGTCTGTCCTGGCTTTTGCCAATTTCATTTCTTATCTGTCTTGTAGGCAGAATGCCTGTCCACATTTCATTTGCAGATCTGGTGTCTCACGCTGTGTGCGATGCAGCGTGCCTTGTTGGTGAATAACCTCCCTAAACATTCGCACGCCTGTATTTTAAATCCCATGGCCTGAACCTTGTAGAGCTTTGATCAGAGAGTCTTGCCACCCCCACCCTGCCTTCTTATCAATACAAGGCTGTGGAACAATTATTTGCGAAGATGACAGACCAAAAAGAAAGACATAAACTAGAGGCTCCCAGGTCCTCAGGAAACCCTGCTGCTGCTGCTGCTGCTGGCTAAATCTGCTAAATGCTCGTGCTAACTAGGCAAGGCCTTGCAAACTCAGACCTTTGCTTTTGCAGTTTTAAGGAGCAGGAGACAGAAGCAGGACCCGAACCGAGTCCTGCGGTGCTGTTGGGGGGCGGCCCCACCTGCTCCTCCCGCTGGGTTCCAGGGACATCTTAGAGGGGGTTATTGTGCAGAGGACTGAACTCAGGAAACGCCTAGCTACACTTCCAGTCCTTTTTATTATTTGGAGACAAGATCCTGCTCGCTTGTCTGGGCTGGCCTCGCAGTTGGCAACACTCCCACCTCTGCTGCCCAGGGCCCTGGGGGTGCAGGCGAGCACCACCTGCCAGGCTGCAGAGAGGCAGTCTCCAGACTTGTGTTCTTAAAATGTGTGCTTTGGCGTTGGTGCCATTCAGATGTAAACAACGCATCCATCCACGGATTAAAATCGCTGGTGTCTTCCCAGGAGAATGCTTCCTGCAGGAGGGGTCAGTTTCCAGCAAAACCTAAAGGCAGCTTTTTGATGTCAGCTGTCAGCGTGGACTTGGGCAGTGCACAGCTCGGCCGCAACAAAACGTTTCCTTCATTGCTTTATCTCTGAGCCACCGGATCCTCTTGGGGCTCCTTGTGGTCATTGCCCACAGTCCATTCTGAAACCATGCCTTGCAGTGCGGCCACATAAAGCTTATGCAGGGCTTAGGTTAACACGCATGTTTCTGTGCATGAACTTTCAGGTACGTGCTATTCTCCAAAAGTCCTACTTAGAGGCTTTGGCTTAGAGGTAAGCGGGCACATGCCTGTCATCCCAGCACTCGGGAGGCTGAGGCAGGAGGATCACTGTGAGTTCAAGACCAGCATGGGCTACAAAGTGAGCTCAAGGCCAGCCTGAACTGCATAAAGAGACCCTGTCTCAAAAAAGACAAAAAAAAAAAAAAAAAAAGAAAGAGAGATTATTTGACTGTGAAATTGTGTGGGTTTTTTCATGAAGTGAAAACAAATTTTAAAGCCTTCCATTAAAAAGAGGAGCAAGCTCAAATGTTTGCTGTCCACCTGGATTTAAAAATGTAATTTTCAAATGAGTGCACTCACTTAAATTGAGAAAGTACCAGTGGAAATGTCTTTAAATCTGGTGACATCTCTGCATCCAGGTTGTTAGCCAATGAAGAAAATATCTATCTTTTAAAAATTGTTTTTATTAATACAGTGCCCATTCTTTGTGAGTTTCATAACTTGAGAGATTTTTTTCCTTGCTTAAGGATTGATTATATCTTAAAAATGTGAACCAGGCTACACCTTGGTTCCCATGAATGACCTACAATGATAGCTGAAATTAATAAATATTAAATAAGATTCGTGTTTGCACATGTTTATAACATCTCCTATGTCTTCTTGTGGCTTATAAAAGATACCATATTTTAATCTATTTAATGTGTTTTCATGCCTTATTAATATCTAGAAGGGATTCAGACTGATCTCTTAAATTGCCTAAAAGTTACATTTCTAGTATATAATTTTATATGAAACAATAAACAAAATTTCTAAATAGGCAGCCTAGCTGGCTATCATGAAAATGTTAAATTCTCTATGTCTAACGCAATAAGAGTTTCTTAACATAGTAAAACATTCATGGTTAAAATGACAAAGACTAGATTGAGAAAAAACAGAGTTGTCATGTTTTATTAATACAATTTCTAATATTTTCCATGGTTAGGCTTTGAGTCACTTCTTTAAAAATCGAGTTTTAAAAGTTAAAGATTATTTAAGAGTGAACTTGTACCATATTTTCAATACTCAGTTTATGACTGGCTGAATAAATGACTGCACAGTTAGTGTATAACACACCCTCTCTCCGCTTACAAACAAAACAGGCTACAAAGCTAAGCTCGAAACTTTGGTCCACAAAAAGCAACGATAAACACTGTCTTTTATGCGCTCTACATTGCGTCGTGAAGAGAATTAAAAAAAAAAAAATACCACCAACATAGACAAAAGCAAAACAAAGCAAAGACAATCAAAACAACACAGGGTTTCAGAACAAAATGACAGGAATTAACAGTGGCTCTTATGTTACACATTGTTCTCTTCAACGGAGTTGCTCAGATCACCAGACGTAAGCATGCATCATCGATCAAACCGTTAAAAGGAATAATTTTAAAGAGAGAAAAAGGCTGGGGATATAGCTCAGTGGAATAAGCGCCTGCCTAGCAAGCGCAGGGTCCTGAGTTCGATCCCCAGTACCGCAAAAAAAAAAAAAAAAAAAAAAGAGAGAGAGAGAAAGAACAGCAGAGGTGATAGAGAATTTGCAAACAAGACGAGAGGAAATGAACAACGGCTGGTACACTGCATATGTTATCTTCAAAGTAGCTGCGCGGATGACCGGACACAGGCATGTGAAATCAAACCGTGTAAGTGGTAATTCTTCCTTTCAGTGAATGGAAATTAGTAGTACAATTGTCTTGTGTGTGTGTGTGTGTGTGTGTGTGTGTGTATGTGTGTGTGTGTGTATTTTTCCCCCTTCCTTCTTTGCTTTCCTCCTGTCCTGGTTATTCCTTCCTTTCGAGCACTGCCTTCCCATGTCACTCTGTGTCTTGTACAAAGTTACATCAGATAAACCTGCACACCTGCTATGGGGAATACATTTTTGTTTCCCAAGTGTGCAGAACTTTAAAAAAATAACAACTTATTCTACTGAGCACCTCCAGACGGAAGTGCTTTTTGATGACGGGCTTTTTCAGCGTTGTATTTTTGTGACTTTAGGTAATTTTGTTATGATCTTTAGCTGTGTCTACTCAATATACAGTCCAGAAAATGTCACTCTAAAAATGAAAGGTTGGGCCGTGGTTGTCTATAAAGTACGTCTGTAAAAAGTACTTCCTGCTTACCCAGTAGATTTTTTTTAAGTAGCTAAGTTAGATGCGTTTGTTTATGTCACTTAATATTTTATAACTGAAAAAATGTGACCAGTTAAAAACTTATTTTATACTAAAATAGGAATTTGAGGTTATTTTTAGAGCTTTAAACGCCTAATGGTTCGAATATAATAATGTCATCATAATTGTTGGTGCTAAAATGCTATGTTTGGGAGGGTGTGGCGGGGCACGTCTGCCATCCCAGCACTCGGGGGAGGCTGAGGCAGGATGATCGCTGAGAGCCAAGGCCAGCTGGGACTACATAGCAAGTCTCTGTCTCAGAAAAAAAAAAAAATACTACGTTTGCTCTTCATTTTAAATTTTTCTTGTAAAACTTCACAACTGTTATCAGATAGAAAATGTGACAACTGACAGTTAAGAGCAAAGCGAGCTACCCTCACCTCAAGGCCGGCCCAGCTGCACGTCTAATCTAAGTGTTCACCTGCAGAGGCTTTGACACCGGAGCTGCAGTGATAACCAGGAGAATAGGTCACTGATGTTCTGAGCTTTGCCCTGCAAGCTCAGCCGAGTCCCAGGGTAAGACCCGCTCCGCAAGGACACGGCAGGTCCAGCGGGTCTCCCTGCCCCCAAAGAAGGGTGATTGTCGGACCCCAGCAGACAAGGGGCAAACAGAGTCACTAAGAAAGGGACTTGTATACCACCAGGAAAGCCATGTGGTCCATCAAAGACTGTGATGCTCGTGGCCCACAGGCCCCCAAAATGACGCTAGAGGACGCTAACCTTCCCTTGACAACTAAGACATTTGTCTCCAGCTGCACCTTTCACAGACAGTGGTAAACAGCTTTCATTCCCAGTCCCAGTAACCCTGCCAGCCTCTCTTCATACACTGCGCTATGCAACGTGGGTTATTTCCCAGCGCTTCGCCTGCAAAGATTGATCACTGGAGTCGGTGCATCTGTAAAATAAAACTTACATCTGTGAGCAATCTCACTGGTAAGTTGTTTCCTCTGTGGTGGGTGTGAGCTAACTTTATTATCCACTGCAGAGCTTTTCTGTTTACCGTAAGGTGAAGCCAATCATTGCAAAAGGTCTTCGGGACGACAAGAGACAAAAAAATTACCATGCACATTGCCAGAAACAGAGCGCGGCGTCAACTGAAGGTATTCATTCGTGCACTATCGTGAGGGTTGCATGTGAGGTTCCTCATAAGCAGAGGGGGGTTTCTCTGCCCTCACGCTGCATCTGCTATATTAGAGAAAACAGCTCAAGGCAGATACACAGCACACGAAAGGCTTCTGCAGTGTGTTTGGACTTCCCCTGCTTTTAGAGCATCTGTTCATCCAGACTCTGCAGTTAATTTCTGGCCCTCCCTGTTTGACAAGGTTATGCAATAAGGCTGAAAGGTCAAGGACTTGCAAATGTGTGTATTTTCTTATTCGCATGATCCGAACCTCATCATTGCTTGAATAATAAAACTCAGCTTCCTCGGTGTCTCTGAGGTCAGCAAGACTTTGGGACCCTGGGTAGGCAGGACCTAGGCGTCTCTCAGCTCCCTGCAGGGTCAGGAAGACAGAAGGGTTGGACTTCTATGTCCTGAAGAATAAGGAATCAAAGTGTCTGAGACAAAAAGGAGGCAGGGGAAAAGCTTTTATAAAAAAAGACAAAGGGCTGGGCACACCTGTAATCCCAGTACTTGGGAGGCTGAGGCAGGAGGATCGCCAACCTGGGATACATAGCGAGTTCAAGGCCAGCCCGCACTACACAGGGAGACCGTCTCTCAAAAGAAAAAGGAAATCACAACTAAAAATGGTACTTTTATGAAAACTGCGACTTCTCTGCCTCTGTCCAAGTCACCCAACGCCTCCTTGTTGTCATGTTTTAGTCTAAATTTAGGCCCCTCTCCTTCCGGACCCATCACGCCCCAAAAGTACTTTTCTGAAATCCTGAAAGTCCATAAATTGGCTTAATTGAGAGAGAAACAGCAGGAACCGGACCCTAAGATAAAGGAACAGGAGCGAGAATCCAAAGAACGCTTCATTATCTTTGGAGAATGAGTCACTCTTTCCGTGTCTCCGTCTCTGTGTCTCTGTGTCTGTCTATCTCTGTGTGTCTGTCTCTCCCTGTTTCTGTCTGTCTGTCTCTGTCTCTCTCTGTCTCTGTGTCTGTGTCTTGTTCTCCTGTCTCTGTGTCCATCTCTCTTTGTCTGTCTGTCCGTCTGTCTCCATCTCTCCGTCTCCTTTGTCGGAGTACACACCCATCAGTTTCTTCCTAAGAAAACCTTCCCAGGCCTCTGCCTGCCGACTCCTACTCCTACGGATCCTTTTCTCCACACCAGCAGTGAGCAAACCTGCAAACCTATTGGGTGAAATCCTGGGTGAGGTTTCTTATTTCAGCTTCCTCCGGCCTCTCCAGACCCAACCCGGCCACTTCCTGAGTAATTTCCTGTCTTTTTCTCTTCTACTTTATTTTTTTATTTTTTATTTTTTTTGCAGCGCTGGGGTTGGACCCGGGCTGTGTGCATGCTGCGTTGTTTTTATTTTTAAAGCAACTACAGAGAAAGAGAAAACGGTAATTATAGGCTGCCCAGTCGCCACTCAGGAAGGATTTTTAAGGCGGTGGTTTTCCCATTGCGCGAAAAGCCAGCAGACACATCCCTCGGTGCCGGGTGCACCTCAGCCGTGCTGGGAACAAGACGCTGCCTGCGATTCGTCGGTGAGCGCCCGAGCTCGCAAATAAGAGCAGGAAACCCTGGGCCAGCAGCGAGGCAGGGGACCTCCCCATCTGTCCCAGGGACAACCTAACTTGGCGTATGCGGAGTTTGGGCCCTGGAGGCTGAGCCCGTGTGTCAGGTGGCCACGTGCGACTGGCTGAGGAGGCTTTAACAAGTCTGAGTTGTCCTGAGCTCCAAAAGTGCACCCAGGTAAGCAGCTTTCTTTCACCCTGAGGAGCTCTGCACGTGCATCTAGGAGCTGCATCCTCTGTCCAGACACACAACCTTTGGAATCGGAGGGGGACAGAGGGACAGAGAAAGAGACTGAGACAGAGAGGCAGAGAGACAGAGAGAAGGTGAGAAAGAAGGAAAGTTTTCAGTGCAGATTCGTACAGTAAATGCATGAGCAAACTCGAGACGAAATGCATGCATGTGTGGGAAACTCCGCAGCTTCTCCCCGGAGCAATCTGAGGCCCATTGTGCTGAGCCGGGGGAGACCAAGACCTGGAGGTTAGGAAAGGAGCGGATTGGGGCCATAGTCCAGGCAGGGGGCACCAAGCTTGGCGCCAAGCCAAAAGGCTGGATCTGGGGAATCAAAGTGGAATGCTGGCTCGCCCATCTGGGAAGGGTTTTCTCGGTCTCTTTTCTAGTTTTTCTTGGTGAAAGTTGAACCCCGGAGCCAAGGGTCTGTGTGGAGAAAAGTGAGACGCTCAGTCCCGTGCCGTGCAGGGGGAGGTCCTTTCACGCAGCAGAACAGACCCACCGGTACCAGCCAGGGTGGCTTTGCCACCCATGGGGCTGGTTCTGCAGAGCTGAGATGGGGCACAGCCGGCCAAGCAAAACACACAGAGCTGGAGAGGCTGGGAGAGACCCCCTGCTGTGCTTTCTCCTGCAAAGTTCAGCTTAAGGCAGGAAGCACAGCTCGGGGCAGCATTAGTTCAGCAGCTTGCAGGCCCTGAGCTGCATCCCCAGGGCTGCAAAAACTATCCATTACACCCCCCAAAACAGCAAGGATATATATATTCTTATGAGGGATGGAGACAATGTTCTTTACCATCAAATGACCGGATTTATACTAACTATTCACATTTGAAATATTATATATCGCAGAGCTTCACAAGTCGCAAAAACTTTCGTGTATGTCACTCAGACTGTCATCTCATTCTTTGCATTTTGATTCTATAAGATGGTATATTGTACATTTTATGCAACACCTTTAGAAGCTGTTTATACAATGTATATACTGCAGTCCATTTATACATTTTACTTGCTGAACATGCAATTTATACTACACATTTCAGTGGCCTAATGTGGACTATGATACATTTTGCAACACTTTTAGAAGCTGCACTTGGTGTGGTGGCGCACGCCTCTAACCCCAGCACTTGGGAGGCTGAGGCGGGAGAATCTCTGAGTTCGAGCCCAGCCTGGGCTACAAAGTGAGCTCAAGGCCAGCCTGCACTGCCTAGCAAGACCCTGTGTCAAAAAGACACACACAAAAAAACCTGCAAATAAAATGTGTATAATTTTACATACATATTTTATACCATACATTTATATAATATTGTATATTATAGTTTCACACATGCTTAGAAGTTGCTTATAAAATAAATTTATTACTGTCATTTCAGATTATGTAGTATAATATTCTATATTATATATGTTTATACAATGATTCTATAAGTTCTGCATAAAATGGGTATATGACAGTCATTTCCAAGTACATATTTTTTATATAGTATTTTATATGATACATTTTCACACAACACAATTAGAAGTTGCATATACAGTCATGTATTACATTCATTTTAGACTATATATTTTATGTCTATATTCTATCACTGTACATTTTATAGATATTGACATAATGATTTTATATGTTGTGCATATTGTACAGTCATTTCAGATTATATAATTATGTGATACAATAGTGTTGATTATCCCAGCACTTGGGAGGCTGAGGCAGGAGGATCTCTATGAGTTTGAGCCCAGCCTGGGCTTCATACTGAGTTCGAGGCCAGCCTGGACTACATAGCAAGACCCTGTCTCAAAAAAAACAAAACAACATTGTTGAGTATATGTATTCACACAATGATTTTATAAGTTGCATATAAGATGGATTTAGACAGTCATTTTAGACAGTATATTTATATTGTCACACTGTACATTATATACTTTCATAGAACACATCTAGAAGTTGCATATAAATTCATCCGTTACAAGCACTTCCCACAGGGGACTTGTATACTACAGTACAGCCTGCATTTTATGCAGCACTTTCCTACATTGCTCTGACGGTGACACATACACAGAACCCCCCAAAGATGATCTAGTTCACCGTGGACAGCAGGCTTGACGTTAGCTGCCTCCAGCTACAATGACGGGAAAATGTCCACATTGATCATGACTTTGTCTTCAGCCACATTTCATTATAGAAGAGTCTAAGGGTGCAACACACACAAAAATTTTATGTGGGGGGGAAGTCACAGTGACCTAAGGTTAATCTCTTCCTGAAGAAAGTTTGCACGCGCGTGTGTGCGTCTCCTTTGGTTTGCTATGTGTTTATCTGCGGTACTAGATCCCCCACCTCCAGGCTTTGCTCCTGAGCGCCTCCCCCAGCCCTTCTTATTTTTTTTTTCTTTTTATTTTGAGACAGGCTCTCACTAAGTTGCCAAATTACCCAGGCTGGGCTTGAACATGCAACCCTCCTGCCTCAGCCTCCCAGGGTGCTGGGATCACAGGCGTGCGCTCCTACTCCCAGCTAGGAGGGGACGATTTTAGAAATGCAGAGCCTCCCAAAGCGCACACCCTGGGCAGGACTGCCTGCCTGGGTCCCCTCTGTATCCCCCCCCCCCCCCCCCGCTACTGCTCAGCTCCTTGCCAGGAAGAGCCCCGTAGAGAATCCCGTTTGCACCAGGTCTGCATGTTGCTACCATGGCATTTTAGGGTGAACTGGCATTTTAGGATAAACCTGCCCCAGCACCAGGAGCACTAAATACCCTCAGGCTCTGCTTCCCACATGGGCATGGGAGGTGGGTGCCCCCCCACCTTGGCTGCACCCACTGGGAGAGGTTTGCACAGTGCCAAGAGATTGCGCCAGCTTCTCTGCCACAGCCAGAGCCCCAGGAAAGCCGCTCATGGCTGCAGTTCAGAGCACTGCTGACGTCCCTACACAGAAAGCATTCAGGATGTGAAGCCCCAAATTGTGTGGTGCAATCAACAAACAGAAGGTAGGGTGCACACTTGTGCTACAAGAAGAAAATGCTCCTGGCTGTTGATCTGATACCTGATGCTCACCTCATGTTGCGCCAGGCTGGCTGGCTGCTTGCCCCAACCGGAAGCCTGGCATGAAGCGGCTTGAATGCTGGACCCCACCCATTACCTCAGCAATGGGGCAGGTACCCCACCCACGTACAGTGGGTGGGTCCTCGGAGATAGGGCAGGAAGTCGGGGTCCCCACCACCCACGCAGGTGCAGAATACTTCAATGTGCCCCCCTATGATCCCAGCCCTCTGGCAGGCTGAGGCAGGAGGGTTGCAAGTTCCAGCCCCACCTGGAAACTTAGCGACTTAGCAAGACCCTGTCTCAAAATTAAAAATAAACCAGGCTTAATGGCATGCACCTGACACCTCAGCAGTCAGGAAGCTGAGGCAGGCAGATCCCAGCATGTTTGAGGCCACGTGGAGCTACATAGTGAGTTCAAGGGCAGCCTGAACTACACTGTCAGACCCCATTTCCTAAACAAAAAGAGCAAACAAACAACCAAAACAGAAAATAGAAAAGGGGTGAGCATGTTGCTCAGTGGGAAGACCCTGGCTTCCACCCACAGCCCCCCTCTAAATTAAAAAACGTCAGATACAATGTCTTCGAGCACCCTGATGGTGAAGGTATCCAGCAACAATTTATTACATTTTCAGAATAGCTCTGGGACAGGATTACAGGAGTCCCCCATATACATGTCAGAGTAATTAGTATTTCATTAATGTCTGAGAGACACAAATCCTAGATACCCCAAACTGTCATCACACAGAGCGCACACGGAGAGAAGCACCGCACTGCGCTTCACAATATGGTTATGTGCAGTTATTATGCACCGTTACCCCGCGTACAGTAAGCAGAGACTGAATCTCCTTCCTTTTATGGACCCAGTTTCGCAGGGCAGCTTTCCAAGTATATCCACAGACTTGTCAGCCGTATGCTGCCTTCTTAGTCTTTCGGGATTGTGTTTTCGATCTGTATGTCCAGGTACACTGATATTCTGGTAAGAAAAGACCTCCTGACAAACGAGGTGCTAATGTCATTTTACTGTTTAATTATTCTTGCGAAGTGTTTGCAGTACACAGCAGTCACATCCATTGTGCCCAGTGGGTGCGAGCCTAGAGCATGTCTTAATTCTTTTCCCCTCCCCTGTCTCCCCGCTGCCTGCATCTTCTGATCCCTATCCCTCTTGAGAAACTCTAGCTCCCTACTTCTTCTTACCCTTTATTTGCTCTTTGTGTACACTGTAGGTTTCTCATGGAAGACAAAGCACGCGATACTGAAGCTCATATGTCTGACTGATTGAACTTAAGATCATGGTCCCAGGGTGCATGCACTTTCCTATGTGTGACTTGAGTTTATCCTTCTTCAGGGCTGTGTAGTACTCCATTGTGTGTAAACCCTACATGTTCTTTATCCACTCCTCTCTTGATGGACATGTAAGCTGCTTCCAGGATGTAGCTGTGATGACTTGTGCTGCTAGGAACAGAGGTGTGCTTGGGTGACTGCAGTGGATGTCTTTAACTCTTTTGGGAAGACATCTAGGAGGGGCCTAGTGTGGCTGATGAGGATTCCTAGTTTTCCCTTCCCTAGAAAGCTCAGTGCTGATTTCCCACTCTGTCCCGGCTGTCCCTTGTTGTACTTTGCATTCCCACCAACAGCACAGCACAATTTCTTTCCTTCCTTCCTTCCTTCCTTCCTTCCTTCCTTCCTTCCTTCCTTCCTTCCTTCTTTCTCTCTCTCTCTCTCTCTCTCTCTCTCTCTCTCTCTCTCTCTCTCTCTCTCTCTCTGTCTCTCTTTCTTTCTTTCTTTCTTTCCTCGTTTCCCCCACCCCAGTTGTTTTTTCCTTTGGAGCAGTTTCTTTCCCTTTCACAGGAACTTTTGTCCCTTGTATACGTGTTTACAACTACAACTTCACCATTAATGCCTTTCAAGGGTCATCACGCATCAGCCTTCCTTCCAGATCATTTTGCATTTCCCTTACACTCCTGCCAGCTGGCTCAGGTACAAGAAATCTGTCCCACTGCCCACATGTGCCAGGTTCTACTGAAGCTGACAACACTGTGGGTTCGGCCATGTCTGATGGAGCGGCTGGGTGCTTCCTGGGACCCGTGAGGCGCAGAGCCCACAGGCTGCCCTGCACGCCCGGCTGCTGTCAGAGGAGGCTCCTACCCAGTGTCCCCCAAGCCACCTTTCCACAGCTTCTGCAGTCAGAGAAACGGCCACGGACAGGGTGCGGGGGGTGACCGGGCAATCATCACGGCAGGAGCCCTCGAGGAAACACAGAGCTGCTTTGTGAGCTCTTAGCTGTTGGCTTAAAGGATTAGAACAGGGACGGTCATCTCGTGTTACCAGCAGGAGGGAGACAGAGAATCAGACACGGAGACAAAGACAGAAACAGTGACACAAAGACGGAGAGACAGAGACAGGGAGATAGAGAGACACAGAGAGACAGACAGACAGAATGTCCAGGCTCTGTCTTCCTATAGAATAACTTCAGCTTCTGCCCTCTGTGCCATTCTGACGCCTTCATTTCTCACAGGAAAGGGACGGACCTCGGGGACATGCTGCCGCTGGACCGCGTTTGGTAAGTCAGGAGCGTGGGCTCCCTTGACAGCCGGGGTCCGGGCCGTGTTCCCTCCCTGAGCTTGTCAGGCATGTACTGGTTATCTTGGGGTCTCCTTGGCCACACATTTTCCAAACCCAGATGGGATTTCTGGCTCATGGCAAAGTCCAGGCTGGCTGATCTTGGAGGTATCTCGGCCACATTCCTAGGGAGTTATGCGGTCTTCAGGGGCCGGCTGCTGCCCGCCCTGCCCTGGATGAGGCATCCCGCTTTCTAGGGGCCCTATGGGAAAATGTCAGTGGGGGTCAGATTGCACCTGGGCCGAACGCACTAAGGAGTGAGAGAGGGGAAAGTGTAGGAGGCGTCCTGGGAAAATGATCCACACATTTTTTGAAAGCGCCAGTAAGGCTGTGCTTTCCTCACGGGCAGAATCCCTTCTCGGACTCCAGGGCTTCCGAAGTAGCACACAAAACCCCCGAAAGACTCCAGACCACAACACTGACTTTTAATGCAGCATCAGGCAGTGCCGCACCTGAGAGATGCACCCTGAGCTGTTCTGCGGTGGTGCTGGGCTCAGGCTCCCTAAAAAGGATGACACTTTCCACCCCCAAGTCTGTGTCCACACGAAGGAAGCCAGCCCGTGCTCCCCACTGTTAGCAGCTTGTATTTCAGGACCTGTGTGGCTGCGGCACTCGCGGTGGCCCTGTGCCTGAAGATGTCCGCCTGCAGCGATGTCCCTCAGTCCCGGCCCAACTTCCTCCTCCTCATGGCGGACGACCTTGGCATTGGGGACGTTGGCTGCTATGGCAACACCACCCTAAGGCAAGCACGGGACTGTCCATGGTTCATCCAGGGTCGGATGTACACAGACCGGGAGAACAGGCTTTTGGATTCCCCATGCCATGGTGAAGGTGCAGACGGAGCTTCCCAGAGGGAGCTTGCTTCCCTGCAAACCCTTTGCACCAGGACCCATGAATCCATGCACCCACGAGCAGATTAACCACTCATGGCTGTGGAAGCACCGTGCACGGTCACCTCCGACAATCGCATCGCCACCTGCTCCCATCTGCATGGCTTTGGAAGGGACGTGTCCAACACACCAAACTTCGGATAAGGGACAGCTCGCCTCCAGTCCCCTCCCACACTAACTCAGCTTGTTCCACACAGGAATGACTAACCATGCCCTGCCCCTCTATGACTGTCCATTGCCCACCCACGATGTGACAGATAATAGTTTAAAAGTCACTGCCAAGCCAAAGACCAATGTTAAATTCTACCTGACCTCCACTGCCCTTTCATCTGGCCTCGCCCAACTGCTGAAGCAGAATTTTCGTAATCTCCTACAGACAGGTCTACATCCCATTACCCAAAAATCCAGTAATTCTAGCTGGACATGGGGGCACAGCTGCAATACCACCCCTCTAGGAGGCTGAGGCAGGAGGATCACAAGTCTGGGCTTGCCCAGACTGGACAATTTTGCAACTTAGTGAGACTCTGTGCCAATAATAATAATAATATTAATAACAGTATAACAACAATAATTAATTGGGCTGAGGTTGTAGCTCGGTGTAAAGTCCCTGGGTTAAATCCCCAGCACAGTAATAATACATGCCCATCTTTCACGTGTGACCCGTCTTTCTGCAATGATCTCACAAGCATCCTTTCCATATTCCCATTGCCCTTGGAAGTGCAGCCTATGCACCAACCTGGAGCTACATTGGACTCCACGGGGAGGTCCTCCCAGACCACCAAAAAACCATGTGCATGAGACCCCTCACCATGAAGACCATGAGGTCCTCTCTTGTCTGTTCCAGGATCTGAGCGACGGACCTGGGTCCCTCCTAGTCCTCAGCGAGAGCCCCAGACAATTGGCCTCATGTGGGGACCCGGAAAATCTCTAAGAGGGAAACTGCTAGTTCTCTAGGCAATGGGATTTCTCTGCACCAGGGACTCAGGGAAAAGCAAGATTACAAGTCATTTGTGCCTGTTCTGAATTTCCCATGACTTTGCTCTCTTAGGGCCAGTTACAACCTGATCACTTGTCCTGCATTGAGCTGATGGTTCCTAGCAGGTTCCAAAGACATCTGAAGTCCTCACCATCACCAGGGGTCATTTCTAAGAACACGCCAAAGCATGCAGTGACAACCTGCAGATTTTGATAGCAAGCAGCGTGTAGCTTCACTTAAGGAAAACCTGAGCGCTCTCTAAGAAACACTGATGATTTTTCCTTCCCTAGGACCCCAAACATTGACCAGCTTGCAGAAGATGGGGTGAAGCTGACCCAGCACATTGCTGCAGCATCAGTGTGCAGTCCGAGCCGGGCTGCCTTCCTGACGGGGAGATACCCTGTCCGCTCAGGTGAGTCCTGCTTTATGTCCAGCCAGGGGCCATGTAAGATGCTGTAATGTGATATAAAATAATAAAATGTAAGAGGTAAAGAAAAAGTAGCAAATGAACCTGCACCTGTCTTTGAAAACCTTGATGGCTGGTGTGAGGGAACCAAGAGGAAGGAGGGCAATTGTGTAGAACGACTTTTGCTATCACTGAAGGAATTCCTGCTCTCTATCGGCTCAGTGGAAGCCTTTTCATACAGCTGTAACAAGGAACCTATCTAGTGACACTTGCTTTTGCCTCTTGAGGATTTAGCAGAAATGGGACATTGAATTGTCATTAAACAGAACCATTGCATGCGCTGCTATGAGCTTATCTGGACCGTGCTTTTCTGCAAAATTTTGCACTGTTTCCCACATTTCATGCATTTTCCTACTTTCATTTGAAGTGAGGGGTTCCTCCACCTCTTTCTCTGCCTTCTTGCTGTTGGGAAATAATCACCCACAATCTGAGAGAAACATGTTGCAAGATGTCTTGCATTTATCAAGTTAAAAGCTACTAGAAGTGTCTGCTCATCCTGTGGAACAGTTGCAGAACAAATTTGGCATAATCCAAAGTTTGATTATAGCGAGAAAGATTGGTCTCATCGTAAAGTGTTTCACCACACTGGCGTCATGTACAGTTTTCTAGCTCAACAGGTAGTTAGGTAAAAAGTCATGGATTTACCCCGTGATGTGAATAAATCAATAATAATAATATTAATAGCAAATAATAATAATAATGCAAATTAGAAGCAATGTGTGCAGGAAATAAGTATTCAGTTTACTTTTGAACCATAGAGATTAATACCAAAAATTCTAATTTGTTAAAAAAATTAATTACAATCAAATGAAAAAAATATGTAGCAATAACTTTTTTTTTTAACGATGATTCAAAGGTATGATTTCCTACAATGGTTACCGTGTTCTTCAGTGGGCCGGGGTCGCTGGGGGTCTCCCACCCACAGAGATAACTTTTGCAAAAATATTGAAAGAGAAAGGCTATACCACAGGACTAATAGGTAAGTACATTTTTTAAAATTATGAGGTGCATTGCTCTCATACAGAGAATATATTCAGTGGAGAGGTTTGGAAATGCCAAGGGTGGAATTGTGATTAGGCGGTGGACAGAGGACTAATACAGAAACACGGGTGAGGGTAGGAGCAATTCCCTGCCGTCCCAGCTATTCAGGAAGCTGAGGCAGGTGGGTCTCCGGAGCCTAGGACTTTGAGGCCAACCCGGACAACATATTAAGATTAAAAAATCAATCAGTCAGCAGAAAACTTTTACCATGCTTTTCCAGAACGCCATCAGATTGTCACTTAGAAATGTTCGTATGAGATTTAAGACTTCTTGTCTGCGGTCATGGAGAATAGTCCTATTTATGTATATGTCAACAAACCAATCTCAGCTATTATACACAAAAAAAGTTTTAAAAACAAAGGTAAGGGTACTTGTTTTTTGAGAGAGGACCACATCACCATGACCATTGTCAAAGGTTATTAACAGTCACGCTTTTGACTAATAAAGAACAAGACCGCCTCTTCTGTGGCCTGTCCAAGCCCACAGCCAGTTTGATTATTCAGACAGAAGAGTCTGTTCTCGGGTCCTTAGGAAGCCACGTGGGCTTTCTGGGAAGCAGGAGCACATTCCAAGTCTTTCTATCGATACCCTGGTACCAGATTCACGCAATGGAAGCCACAATCAGTGCTGTCCACCTCGCCTGTGATCACAGTGTTTTGGTCAAGGGGGGACCAGCTGCAGTGTCCAGAAGCCTCTGGTCTGTGTTTATTATACAAGGTGGAGCCCCCTGGAGTGGATGCACTGCTCTGGGCTTCTATCACTCTTCAATCATACGCCAGCCCCAAACTGGTAGTAGACTGACTAGAAGACCCACCTAGATAAGGTGTTAAACACTAGAACTCAGTTCACAATACCCCTTTGGTGTCCATGGAGAAGTGTTCCCAGGAGATCCCGTGCACACCGAAACGCTTGAATTTTCTACACCTCTGCCACACAGGGGCGTAGAATTGGCAGATAACCTACGCACACTTTCCAAAAATATTAGGTGGCTTACAACTGCTGACACAGCATGAATGCCATGCAATTAGTTACACTGTATATCTTGGGGCCATCAAGGAAATAAGGCTGGGGATGTTCAGTATATTTTTCTAATATTTTGGGGGGCGGGGAGTGAGGGATGTATTAGTGATCAAACCCAGGAGCTTCACACTGAGCTACATCCCCAGCCCTTTCCTAAAAAATTTATAAGATAGAGACCCTTTAGGCTGTGCAAGCTGAGCTCTAACTTGAGACCCTCCTGCTTCAGCCTCCCCAATTGCTGGGGTTCCAGGCATAAACCCCCACTTCTGGCTATTTCCCTAATATCTCCTACCTATGATCAGTGGTATCCACGAATGCCAAACCTGTGACCCAGCGGGCTGACTCTGTTACTTAGAGAAGGGTTTAGGTCGATCCAGTGAAGGGGAGCAGACCAATGTAGGGAAATTCCCTTGGGCCATCCAGGTGGGTCTCACATGGCAGGACCAGGATCCTTTAAGGATAGAAACCTGAGAACAGAGATAAGCCAGGCATGTTGGAGGGGAACGAGGGACCCACAGCCAGCCCCTTTTGGACACTGGCCCCCAGGACTAGAAAAGAATTCATTCTTTTTGTTGTGAGCAACCAGAACTATGGTAATTTGTTACAACTCCCCTAGCAAATTAACCAACTTGGTGGTGGTGCTGCTGCAGGAGGTACAAAGTGCCTTGGACCTCGGGGCCCAGCTGGGCGTAAATAACATCAGACACTGTGCACACCATTCTCGGTTCCCGTCCCACCCCAGCTCCTGGCACAGCTACTCAATATTACCGGAAATCTGTGTGGAGATTCCACAACAGCCTAAAACTAGAATGTCCATTTGACCCAGCGATACCCCTTCTAGGTGCCTTCCCAAAGGAATTAATCATATCTCGGTGATCCACCAGATGCATGGATATACGGAATGCATTTTTCGCACATGGTAGAGTACTGTACGGCTGTGAAGAAGGATAAAATTGATTCATGTGCTGAAGGGAAACAGGTGCATCTTGAGATCAGAGTGTTTAGTGAACTCAATCGGGCGCACATGCTTCGATATCACATGGCTTCTCTCATGTGAAACGCCCAGAAGATTAATGCAGAGCCCCATAAAAGAGAGATGGCAGGAAGGCGGGAGACAGATCTCTTGCAATGGACAAGGGGACCAAGAGATGCAGGGAGGAGAGAATCTAGTCACTGCACACCACAAATATGGAGGGATCCTAATTTTTTAGTAAAATTCAAGCCCCACATTTCCCCTTCCTCCTCTTCCTCCTCCACAGGAAAATGGCACCTGGGGCTGAACTGCAAGTCCCCCAGCGATCACTGCCACCACCCGCTCAGCCACGGGTTCGACTACTTTTACGGGATGCCGTTCAGCCTCATGGGCGACTGCCGCCAGTGGGAGCTCTCCGAGAAGCGCGTGGGGCTGCAGCACAAACTCAACTTCTGCTTCCAGATCCTGACCTATGCTGTGCTCACTCTGGCTGCCGGGAGGCTCACCCACCTGCTCCCCATCTCCTGGGCCCCTGCCATCCTGGTGGCCCTCCTGGCCACCCTGGTCTTCCTGCTTTCCCACTTCCTGGGGGACCTGCTGGTCCACGCGGACTGCTTTCTCATGAGGAACCACGTGATCACAGAGCAGCCCATGCGCTTTGAGAGGACGACCTCTGCCTTGCTGGGGGAAGTCTCGTCCTTTCTGAAAAGGTGAGCGTGGTGGGCCAGCTTCCTCTGGGATCTGGGCATTGCGGTAAAGGCGGGCAGCTGTCGGGTCTGTGAGATGTTATTGGCCCAAAAGACGTGATCGGTGCAGTGAGGCACAGATGGTGGTCAGCTGAGCTCTGAGACTTCCACTGCATGCCTTACCACAGCCGAACTGTTGGGGAATCAGGCCCTTGCTGCTGTTCTAACTTACAGCACTGCAGAGGGTGAAGTGCAGAAACTTAGTTTGGATTTTGAAATAGATTTAAGCAAAGGAAATTCACCATTTAATGTATTAAGTTAAACTTTTTTTGAGTCCTGGAGATGGAACACAGGGTCTTTGCACTGAGCTACACCCCAAGATGCTTTTCTGTTTTGTTTTGTTTTAATTTTTTATTGGTTTGCTTTTGAGACAGACTTTCGCTATGGTGCCCAAGCAGAGCTCAAACTTGAGATTCTCCTGCCTCAGCCTCCTAGAATGGTGGGATGGCAGGCATGTGCCACGGGCTGTTCAAGATTTTTTAACAAAAGACTATCATAGTATTGTACAGAGGTTGCATGCATTTGTGCTTGGTAGGCAGAGGCAGGAAGATGCCAGAGAGGCCAACAGGTTAGCGATATGTCCAACGCACCCAGGGTGTCACAGTGCTGAGAGAACGCTGCTCCCTGCCGTTTGCGTTTAGGAACAAGGACGGGCCCTTCCTCCTCTTCGTGTCCTTCCTGCACGTCCACATCCCGCTGGTCACCACCACAGACTTCCTGGGGCGCAGCCGGCACGGGCTCTACGGGGACAACGTGGAGGAGATGGACTGGATGGTAGGTGAGTGCCGCCCCAGTCCCTGCAGTCCCCGTGTGGAGACAGAATAGGACAGTGTCCCCGAGACGGCCCCGTCCAGATCTCACTGTGAGATCAGGGCTGCCAATCTTCTCCAACGCACACCCTAGTCTCCCTTGTTACACACAACGGTGTCCCCCAGAATATGTGTTGCTGAGTTCATCTGTAAAACCGAAACTGTGGTGAAAAATAAAACCTACTAGTTAGTGAGGGTCGGGGGACCCACAATTGCCACAGATTTAAAAACACTTGTCTACGGTAAAGCAGGAAAAATGAAAGAAACTATGGAAAACGGACAGAACACATCAAGGAGGCAGCGGTATTTCTGACCGAAGCTCTCGGCCCCACTCTGTCTTACATGCTGTGTCTTCTGCCCTCATTAAAACGGGAGACTGAGCTAAGCACCATGGCGCACACCTATATTCCCAGCACTGTGGGAGGCTGAGGCGGGAGGGTGGTGAGTTGAAGCTCCGCCTGGGCAGTTTACCAGGATGTTGGCTCAAATTTCAAAAACAAGTAAGACTGACCCGGATTCAACCCCTGGGGTTGAGAATCACAGCTAAAGGCTTTCGCCGTGTCAGCCGCCTGTGCAAAGGTGGGACCCAGCCAACAGAAACACAGATTTCATGAAAAGACACAGCGAGGTAAACACCAAAAAACCAGCATTTTTTGTTTTCAGCTGAGGTCTCGCCAACTCCCTGCATTCTGCAAGCTGGTCTGCAGCTTGTGTTCCTCCTGTCTCGGCCTCCTGGTGTGCTGGGATTTGGGTCCTTGATGTGCAGACCAGGGCTTGTTCAACAGCTCCGCCGCCCAGGCTGGGCTGCAACTGGAGACCCTCCTGCCTCAGCATCCCGGCATGCTGGGTTGACAGGCCCGTGCCTCCGTGGGCGGTGGGCTCACAGCTGCGTGCTCCTCACAGGTCAGATTCTCGGCACCCTGGAGGAGGAAGCGCTGGCCAGCAGCACCCTGGTGTATTTCACGTCTGACCAGGGAGGCTCCTTGGAGGCTCAGCTTAGGGGCCACCAGTATGGAGGCTGGAATGGGGTCTACAAAGGTGAGAGGGTGCTGCCCGGGGCCTCCGCACCCTCACTGAGCTTCCCCCTTCCTTCGCCTGCCCTCCCTTCCTCCTTCCCTCCCCACTTCCTGCTTCCTCTGCCGACCACCGACCCCTTCTCCTGCTCTGTGGCATGTGTCCGAGTTCCACCTCCGGGGGGCTGAGCAATACTCCAGTGTATGGGCAGACCATGTTCTGTTTACCCAGTCAGCTGTTGTCCCCAGTTCCCTGTATATGATCCATGGGAGACCCTCCTGCCTCTGCCTTCTTCCGGGACTCAGACAGCCCTGGGCTGCGGCCCCACTGCTCTGGCCTCTGCCTCTGTCTCCACGTGGCTTCTCCTGTACCTGCATCTCCCCTTCTATTTCTCACCAGGATGCCACTGTTGGATTCAGGAGGCTGAGGCAGGAAGGTCTCCTCCCCAGATCCTCCAAAAATTCCCTCTGCAGGGACCCCGTGTCCAAATCAGGCCCCGTCCCAGCATCTGGGTTCAGGATGTGGACTCATCTTTGGAGACCACCGTTCAGCGCCACGTCCTGAGCCCCGGCAATCTCGTACTCGATTTTTAACCACGTTCTCTTCTGTTTCTGCTTCAACGCAGGCGGCAAAGGCATGGGGGGCTGGGAGGGCGGCATCCGCGTGCCCGGGCTCTTCCGCTGGCCCGGGGTGCTGCCCGCCGGCCGAGTGATCCCCGAGCCCACCAGTCTCATGGACATCTTCCCCACCGTGGTGCGGCTGGCGGGCGGCCAGGTGCCTCAGGACAGGTACATGAGACACGGCCGATCCCCGGGCTCCTGAATGGTTTCATGTTTTCAGGCAAGATCTCACCAGACGTGTCTGCCCTGGCTGGGCTTGAACTAGAGATTCTCCTGCCTCAGGCTCCCAGAGTACAGCCTCCTGGCGCATACCACCACACCCACCTCTAGCTGCTACCAAACAGAAGGCGACTATGCTTGGCATAGGGATCACAATTTTGGCTGTTGCTTTGCCACTATTGGATCAGAATCTTGGAGAAGAAAGAAATCAAATGCAGCGATTTCTACCTGGTTAAACATCTGATTTACTTTGTGACCAAAGTTCCAACTTTCCCTGGTGAGCACACTTTATTATAAGGAAAAGTGTCACCGCGTGTTCTGTCCTGATGCCAAGAAATCCCTCTGCTGGACCCATCGCGCCAGAGGGCACTCCCAGCACTCCCATTTTCTCAGCTTGAATGAGATCAGAATATTCAGAGCAAACAGAAAACACACTTTTCATAACCTTGAATGCCCAGAGCTAGGCACAAGATTAAACCTGAGGACACGTGTGTGCAGGCATGGGTCTGTCCATCTAAATCACCTGCCCAGTTGCACAGGACCTACGTGCTCATGGATCCGATCATACGTGTCTTGTGCACTGTAACTGTGTGACCACGTGCTTTACACACACAGTGCACAGTGTTTCTGCTAAGTTTCCCCGGGCTGGGCTTGAACTTTAGAACCTCCTGTCTCAGCCTCCTAGAGTGCTGGGATGATAAGAATGCACCCCCCACAGCCAGCTTGATAGTTCCATCTCTTTATAGACATGAAATTTTTCCATAGATGTTGCAGTCACCTATGTAGGATAGTGTGTATTAAAAATAAAACCTCTAAGTCCATATCGAATAATTTCTGCATGTTGATACTGTATCACATGTACATGTGTGCACATGCATATACATATGTGTATGAATACCTCACACATACCAATACATACACATGTGTCTGTGACCCATCCGTAGAAAATTTGAACCATTTGTATGCTCATTTACCATTTCCGTCTTTCCTCTTATTTACACTTTTCTGATTTGTTATGCTTTTGTAATAAGTTGTTAATACATGTATGATTAACTGTGGCATCTCATGTTTGACAGGTAAAATTTTCATCTGTGTACATATATATATATATATCAAAGATGATGCACACAAAGGTGGAAGAAATTCAGTCTTGTACTATTGGCAGGCTTTATTAATATATATATATGTGTGTACCTCAGCACTTACACATACTTACACACATGTACCTGAATATTGATGCCTGGGCTGTAACATACACACGTAGATATACATAACTTAAATGTATACCCAGAGAGACATTTGTCATACATATACAGTACATATACGGAGAGAGACAGAGACGGAGACGGAGACAGACAGCCCAAGAGAGAGACAAAGATAGACACAAAAGGAATTTATTTATTTTTTAAAATTTTGTGTTTATAGTAACACTGACCAACTAGAACCTCCCTGGGCTAATGAATTCTCTGTCATGCCTGAGAACATTTGTTTACCTGACTAGAAAAAAGATTACCATCCTACTGATCTTCTAAATCCATACCACTTGGCAAAACTTACCATGGATGCCTGCCCTTCAATTTACAATGTGGTAGCTATGCTGGGTGGAGTACTACACAGCCATGACAAAGGACACACTGGAGTCTTGTGTGGGAAGGTGGAGGCACCTGGAGACCACAGTGTGAACTGCCATAAATGAGACCCACGGGCTTCAGTACGGCTCAGTTTATTTAGAGGAGGGAGGAGGGACACACATGTGCCACCTACAGCAGCTCCCACTGGCCTCCCTGCCCGGCTGTGGCTGAGTCCCATCTCCTGCTGTCCCCGCAGAGCCATTGACGGGCGGGACCTGTGGCCCTTGCTGCGGGGTTTGGCCGGGCACTCGGAGCACGAGTTCCTGTTTCACTACTGCGAGCAAATGTTGCACGCAGCACGATGGAACCAGCCTGAGGGTGAGTACGGCCCGTGCCCCTTTCCAAACACCCTGAGGCTGAGGCAGGAGGATTCTGAGGCGGAGCCCAGCCTGGGTGCCTTAGCGATGAGCGGCTGACTGCATAGCAGAGCCCACTACCCCCTCCTGATTCTGCCTACGCAGTCCCCTGTGGTTAGCCTTCCCTCACCTGGACTCCCAGGATTTTCTTCCGACCCCTCACCTCCAAGCTGATTTTCTCACTTCTGTGTCCGCTGACCTCTCTGCGGCTTCCTTGCAGTGCCAAGGTCTTGCCCATGTGTTCCTCATGTGTGTGGGGGAAAAGGTGTTCTGACAGTCAGTCTATTAGCGCCTTCCACGCTGCTCACAAGGGCAGACAAATCCCCCTCCATCTTACCTTTGGCTTTTCTTTTTTGTAACCAGCAGTGTTAGGGAAATGTAACTGTCGTAGCCTAAGACTGACAATTTCCAGATTCACTGTTGAAAGGCACTCACCGGGGTGAGCAAACGCCACCCTGTGCACCAGTTCCCTCCACGGGACAGCAGGTGCCAGGCTTGCCTTCTTTTTCACAGCTGTGTTATATTCCTCAACACCACCAGACCATGTCTGTTTTCCCATTTACCCCTGGTGGCTTGCTCGTGTTTCTCCTGTGTTTTCAGTTTCTGTGACTCATGCTGCCGTCTGTGGTCTGCGCCAACTCTCTCGCACTCCCCCAACAGGAGGAAGGGTGTGGAAAGTCCACTTCATGACGCCCGTCTTCCAGCCAGAGGGAGCCGGTGCCTGCTATGGAAGAGGGGTCTGCCCCTGCTCGGGGGACAACGTCACCCAGCACGATCCGCCTCTGCTTTTCGACCTCAAGAGGGACCCCGGGGAGCGGGAGGTCCTCACGCCCGACACGGAGCCGGCCTTCCATGCGGTGGTGGCCAGGGTCCAGCAGGAGGTGGACGCACACCGGTGGAAGATCAAACAGGGCGTGTTCCAGCAACTAGGCACCTACCTCAATACCTGGCGGCCCTGGCTGCAGCCCTGCTGCGGCACCTTCCCCCTCTGCTGGTGCAGCCCGCAAGAAGACCCCCAATAAACTACTGAACCCCACCCTTTTGGCAAACTCATCCAAATCAGCTGTCCAGGTGCTGAGCCTGCCTCCCAGGAAAATGGACCAAGCCCAAAGAAACGGCACTGCATAACTCACAGCAAATAAAATACACTGTGGTGTGGTCACTGGGGCAGTCAACAATCCTGCCTAGAGCCAATGGGGATTTGTTCTAAGGTCCCAGACACACCCATGGGAACCTCCTGTGATCCAAAACCAGCTTGAGTCCCACCCAAAGGTGTTTCCAGATCACACAGATTGGCAGGTAAAGAGCAGACAGCTCCAAGCATGGAAGCTGCCATGAATAAGGCAGCGGTGACCTCTGTTTACACAGGGTCAGCAAGTACACAGGGCCTGCGCATGTGGACAGGGTTCAAACAGAGTCTCTTGGTCAACAGTGCCCAGGGAGTTCAGAGAAAGCCAGACAGCCACAGTCTCGAAGCACTGGGATAGACGGTCACTAGGTTTTAGCCCTTCGGGGCAGCCATGTGCAATACCACAGCCCGGGCACTGACACCCAGCAGAGCTCGGTGGCCCAGTCCTGGAGGCCGAGGTCCACTGCGCTGGTCTCTCCCTATCTCAGTCCATCGGGGCCGCCATGTGCAATCCCACAGCCCGGATGCTGACACACAGCAGAGCTCGGGGGCCCAGTCCTGGAGGCCGAGGTCCACTGCGCTGGTGTCTCCCTATCTCAGTCCATCGGGGCTGCCATGTGCGATCCCACAGCCCGGGCGCTGACACCCAGCAGAGCTCGGGGGCCCAGTCCTGGAGGCCGAGGTCCACTGTGCTGGTGTCTCCCTATCTTAGTCCTGGAGTATAGTCGGAGGCCCAGGTGAGAGCAGTGCCAGCTCCTGTGTCCCACAGGCACGTCCTCTCTGTATGTCTGTGTCCTCCTGTCCTCAGCAGGACCTGCTGCTGTGGGGTTGGGGTTCATCCTGGGGCTCAGTTTACCTTCTCCAGCTCTTTAGATCCTGTCTCCACACACAGCTGCACTTTGACTTAACTCATCAGGCTCTGACCTTGGCGGGGCAGAATCCAATGGGATCCATATTGCTTTCTACGCTGAGGGATTTCCAAGTCTTCTGTCTGTCTCCCGATTCCCCCAGTCCCACCCCAGAAGCTTAGGCAGAGGAAGCAGCACCCCAGGTCAAGTTGACTTCCTGCACTTGTGAGGAAATCAAGCCAAGCCAGGGAGACACCAACCGTAGCCAAGTTCATGTGTGGCACATGACACCCAAGCCCCCTCCAACTCACTCCCTTTTGGGGGTCATCTTGGGACCCCAGTTCTTCCCAAACCTTTATTTTTTGTTTGTTTGGCTTTGTTTTTGTTGTTTTCTGAGACAGTGTCTTACTATGCAGCCCAGGCTGGCCTTGAATTCACAGCAATCCTCCTGCCTCAGCCTCCCGAGTGCTGGGATGACAGGCGTGTGGCACCACACCGCCAGGCTATAAACGTATTTCCAATTAACATTATTTCAGGCTACAGGATACTATCCCATCTATAAACAAAATGCCTGTCTGTTGAGCAGGATGGGTGCAGTCCCTGTGGCTCAAATCAATTCACAAATAGCCAAAGATGAACAACTGTTAGTAATCAAGGGGGTCAGAATAGAATATGTAGGGTTGTGCCTGTTGCGGTGGCACATGCCTGTAATACCAGCACTAGGGAGGCTGAGGCTGGAGGATCGTGGGAGCTCAAGACCAGCCAGGTCTACAAAGTAAGCTCAAGGCCAGCCTGAACGGCATAGTGAGACCCTGTCTCAAAAAGACAAAATAAACAAACAACAAAATATATATATACAGTTACGCCTTAATAGCAAGTTTCAATTTTATATCAGAAGGCCAGGGATATAGTTCTGCAGCACAGTGCCTGCCTGGCTAGCGCAAGGTCCTGAATTCGATTCCCGGTACCGAAACAGAGAACAGAAAAGGTGTGCATAGTTTTTATTTTATTGATTTTCGCTCTTGGCTCTTTAATCCACAGGTGCTTTGTCACAGCAGGGAAAGCACGCGCAGACACACACACACACACACACACACATACACACACACACACACACACACACACACACACACACACACACACCCCTGGATGTGCGTCTGTCTGCTCTGCTCCCGTCAGCGTGGAGGTGCAGCTCAAGGCACAGTGCTTGGCTGGGATGGGAAGTCCGCTCCGTGTGGCATTTAAAGCAGCGGTGCTGAAGTCACCCGGACTCTGGCACGGACCCGGCGCTGGCCTCAAAGCGTTCCCAACTCGTGCAGCTTGTGCTCAGACTTCCTGGGGGGCTGGATTTCCACAGAGCAGCTCGCAGGGACCTGAGGGGTGCAGGGAGAAGCGGGAAGGGGCCTGGGAGGTAGAGGAGAGGAAACCGCCCAGGCCCCGCCCTCCCGCTGGGTCCCCGCCTCCGTCCTCTGGGGTGACCGGTGACCATCCTTGAACCAAATGCCGGGGTCCGCGCCTGGGCCTCTTCCTCCTCCGTCCGCGGGCTCCAAAGTCCCAGCCTCTCTCCACGGTGGACAGGGACCCCTCAAGGCGGACCCCTTGCCGCCTCCACAAGAAAGCCAGGGACCCCACACCCAAAGATGCGCCCCTCCTCACTTCCCTGTAGGAGCCACCCCTGTCCCCTAAGACGCGTGTCTCCCCCATTTTTTTGAGATAGGGTCTGGACATTCAGTTCGGGCCGGCGCTGACCTCTCGGAGACCCTCCTGCCTCAGCCTCCCGAGTACTGGGATGCGTGAAGTGTACAGCAGCATCACACCCCGACTCCCCCTCCCTCCTTACAATTCTCCCCCAGATTTCCTTGAGACACGTTCCTATCCTCCCCTCCCGCAAGTCAGGACTGCGACACCCCAAACTGCGTCCCCCTCCCCCATCGCAGCAAAGAGAACGCCCTTCCTCGCCGCCCCTCCCTCCCCATGGCTGTCTCCTACATAACCACCCCGGCCCCTCTGTGGGACCCCAAAACTCCAGCACCAGCCCCTGGGTGCCCCAAACCTACCCACGCCTCTCGCCCTGGGTCAGACACAGTCGGGTCCCCAACCCGGCCGGGACTCCCCAACACACATCCCGGGTCCTGTCCCTCCCGAGCCCCTCTGACCAACCTGAGATGGGAGATCGCCTTCGTTTCCCTTGTCCCGCATCCTGCCCCCTGACACCCGCCCACAGGCCCAAAGCCCTGGAAGGCGCCCGGGTCCCGCCCCTCGGCCCCTCTCCACGCCCCTACTGTCCCCCAGCGGGGCCGGTGCCTCCCCTACAGCGGGGGAGGGGTGTGGTTTGGGTCCCACCGCTTCCGCCTCCAAAGTGTGCCAGTCCCCAGCCCGGCCCTGGAGGACCCTCCCCGCCTCCTCTCCAAGGCGCCTGTCCCGCCCCAGCGCATCACCAGGGCGCAATCGGAAACCCCTCCGGGAGGCCTGGACAGCCGCAGCGTCCTGCTCGGATCCTGGGCTCCAGATCCGGCTGCCGGGTCCTGGGTACCCTGTTCTGAGCTTGGACAGCGCAGGGCCCGCCGTGCGTCCCGGCCTCCTTTACGCAGGACTCCTGCGCCTCTGCACAGATCTCCCGAGCCCCGGGCTAAGCCGGGGTCACCTTCGAGTCTGAGGTCCTTCCCATCCTACATTTGTCTTTTTAAGGTGCCCGGCTCAGCGCACTTGGGTAGGTCCTTGCAGCCCGCGCTTCCCAAGGGACCTCAGCGCACAGGGGAGGCCGGGAGCCGTCCACAGGCAGGAACCAAACTCCGGATGGCCAGGGCCTGCGAAACACGGACAGGGACTTTCAGGTTACCTGAGACCTGTTTCCTGTTGCTTTTGAATCCAAAGATGTCAGGCCTAGGCGCGCTCATCCAGCACATTTTAATCACTAAATAAGGTGATTGGTCGATCAAGACGCTGATTATAGGAAGAGATACCGCCTGTTGGTTCAGCGCTGTAAAGCCATGTGAGGAGCTCAGGGAATTCTTGTGTTCTGCCTCCTAGCATGAGACGCTGTCCCAGTGCTGGAAGGTCCAGGAAAAGCCAACTGCATCTGCAAATGCAAACTTTTGGCTGTTGACAGAACACAGCTTGCTGGGCACACATACAAGACGTGATCAAAATACATGGTTAATGTTTCAGTGAAAGGAACACTTAGTGCTGAAAATTTTTTGGACCAATGTTGCATGCTTCCATCTGGTAATCTGAACAACTAATTTGAAGATAACAATGTGCAATGTAACAACCACTGTTGAATCCCTGCCATCTTGTTCAGCGAAGGTCTCTATCATTTCTAATGTGTTTTTAAATTATTTCTTATTCTCTTTGTTTGATCAATTTTGCATCTGGTAATCTGAGCAAATTCCTCGAAGATAACATTATGTAATATGACAACCACTGAGAATTCCTATCATCTTCTTTTCAAATCCTATATCAGTTTTTACTGTTTTTGTGTTGTTTATCTTTGTTGTTTTGATCTCTTTTTTAAGAAAAAAAATTTTTTTAAATCATGTTTTACAGTGAAGGAGACAGGGCCATGAATCCCACTCTCCTCGATTCTTTCTGCAGCAGCTCTGGAGTCTTCTTTCCTGAGGGTCTTTCCCAGGTGTGAAAAAAGAAAAACACAGGAAGAAGAAAACAGAAATGACAAAACCCAGATAGATGGCTTCACAGCTACTTTTGTTTAGCTATAAGGACTTTTAAATTTTATTTTATTACCCCTATTTTGGGGACATAATGTTTACATTCTCAGTAGGGAGTTGGTGTGAATGAACAGCACAGTTTAGTTCTTCTTCCATCTCTTCTGCTTCGAATGGAGATCCTCCTGCCTCAGCATCCCTGCTACTACCCATCTCTCAGTCCTTTCACCTTTCCAAAGATCCATCTCCCGACTTCCTATCCTCAGTGTTTTATTTTGCTTTTTATTTGTACTTTGAGTTTCTCACAGAAGAGAAACCATGGGATATGGAGGCTTGTGTGCCTGATTATGAGTTTTCAAGGCTTGAGTTATATGGCTTTCAGAATTATTGCTTGGAAAATTCCAGAAATGAATAATTCATCAGTTTTAAGTAAAGTTTTGACAGTATAATGCCAAAATTATCTTATTTTACAGTGTTAATTATTATTGTCAATCAGTACTATCGCTAGATTGATGAAAAATGGAGTGGATGGATGGATGGATGCATGGATTGGTGAACAGATGGATGGATGGATGAATTGATGGTTAGAGGGATCGACATTTGGATGGATGGATGAGTGAGTGGGTGGGTGGATGGATGAGTGGGTGGATGGGTGGATGGATGGATGGATGGGTGGGTGGATGGGTGGGTGGATGGATGGATGGATGGATGGATGGGTGGATGGATGGGTGGATGGTTGGGTGGTTGGATGGATGGATAGGTGGATGGATGGATGGATGGGTGGATGGATGTGTATATGGGTGGATGGGGGGATGGATGGGTACATCATAGATAGGTGGGTAGAAGGATGGGCAGGATCATGAATCAATGGCTAGATGGAGGTTTCCTTTGTAAATTATGCTTTATCATGAGCATTTATATAAGGGGATTGGCATGATCTGAATTTTCAGGGCTTTGGGGTTCATCTCACTTTCATCTTCTCTATCAGCTATGGGAGAGGCCTTTGCCCTGCTGCTATGACTGCTGGACTCCCTTCTGAGCGGGGGCGTCTGTAAGTTGCTGGGCAGTGTGCCCGTTTCAGAGTGACCTCAGTCACGGAGCAGAAGGCAGGGTCCCTGCAGTTTGGTCTGGTTTGGTCTCCTCTGTTGGAGCAGGTGGGCGAGCTCAGCCCAAACCAGTGCCCTCCAGCAGCCTAGGTCAGTCTGTCCTTGCAGGTCCCCAGACCATTCCCGTTGTCACACAGCAGCAAGGTCTTTGCCATCTGGCTATCATCAGTTGTGCTGCTATAGATATAGATATGCATGGATTTTTTAAAATTCAGAATGTTAAGTATTTTCCCACATTTCATCCTCACACTAGAGACCCAAAGAATCCAGCTGAGGGCCTGCACCTCATGGCAATGTCCTGTGTGAATCCAGCTGAAGACCTAGAGCACATGACAATGCCTCCCACGAGTCCACTGGGAGGCCTAGAGCCCATGACAACATCTCATGCGGGCCTGTTTTAGGGATCTGCACTGGGAAGGCCCAAAGGTCAGTGGTGGAATCTAGGACGTCTGTGCCAGTGGGATGAAGGATCTGTGCTAGCAGGCTGAGGGATCTGCACTGGAACCAGGAGGTGATGCTCAGAAGAACCAGAGCTCCTGAGCTCCTCCTATGGTGAGAATAACTGAGTACGTATCAGGAAGACCAGAAGACAAGCTTCTCCAGAAGGACCAACAGCACCCTCTTCCCCTCCAGTTCTGCTTTATGCTGTTGGTGACAATCTTCAGCTGGGTCCTCCACACTCAGCACCTCGCAGACTCAGTTCAGCTGGAAGTTTCAAGTTGACCACTGGTGAACACCGCACCCAGTTGACAAGAAGTTGTGCTTTATGATGCATGCCTGTCATCCCAGCACTCAGGAGGCTGAGGCAGGGGCACTGCCATGAGTTTGGGGCCAGCCCAGACTGAATATCGAGACTCTACCTTAAATAAACAATCAATGGCAACTACATGCGTTGGTTCAGCAATCCCTAGCAGGGCTTGGAACACAGAGCCAACTCTGGTCTTGGGTATCCACAGATTAAACCGACCATGTAGCAGAATATAAAGAAAAATCCCATGACCCCAGTGGATGAAGATAGGGAGAGACTAGCGCAGTGGCCCTCAGCCTCCAGGACTGGGCCACCGAGCTCTGCTGTGTGTCAGCGCCCAGGCTGTGGGATTGCATATGGCGGCCCCAGTGGACTAAGATAGGGAGAGACCAGCGCAGTGGACCTTGGCCTCCGGGACTGGGCCGCTGAGCTCTGCTGGGTGTCAGCGCCCAGGCTGTGGGATTGCACATGGCGGCCCCGATGGACTGAGATAGGGAGAGACCAGCGCAGTGGACCTCAGCCTCCAGGACTGGGCCCCCAAGCTCTGCTGTGTGTCCGTGCCCGGGCTGTGGGATTGCACAGGGCAACCTCATCTGACTAACCCAGTGCTGCACCCACCCTTTGTCCAGTGCAATGGACAGAACATGTTATGTCCCACCAAAATTCACAACTTGTGCCTTTCAGGAAGCACAGGTTATAACCTCTCTGGATTCATGGACATTGCTACTTTGCCTATTTTTCTGTTTTCATTTTTCTCCTTGAGTTCTCGCCCCATCTCTTTTCACCCCAGTTGATCACAAAGCGTTTATAGAGTCACACTGCCTGTGAAATGATTTCCCTACTCTGCCTGCAGCAGCAGCACTGTGAGAAGAAGCTGGTCCTGTAGACCTGATCCTCTTTGGTAAGAGGTAAACACAGCAAATGTGGGAAGAAGAGCAGGAAGAGGAGGAGAGAGCTGGATCCTGCAGTAGGTCGGAACGAAGGGGTGCAGGGAACACACCCAGGAGAGGACTTCTTGGTTCTTAATTTCAAGACTTGGAATCTGACCACGTGACCAAAACCTTAGTTCACTAACAGCAAAGAGGGCCTGACACAGGAAGTGAGACCTTAACCAAATTCTGCTGAATTTAGTGAGATTGTAATTATTCACAAGAAAGAACAGGACATCAGTCTAGGCAGGAGGCTGCAAAGGGGTGAGGAGAGACCCCAGTAACTTTCATTTTTGTGCACACATCATGGAACGTGCTTACATAGCCTCAGAGGCTGGAGTGGTTTGGATCTTCAATATTCCCAAAGCCCACATAATGAGCTCAAGACCGGCCTGCACTACACAGCAGCGACGCCTTGTCTCAAAAACACCAAAAATAAATAATGTATTTTTGCTTTGAGAGAGGACCTTACTCAGAGCGACCCTCCTGCCTCAGCCTCCTGGAGAACTGGGATGAGAGACATGTACTACCACACCCATCTCTGACAAATTTCCGCTACACTCCTTCCTTCATGCCAAGAAAACTTAGTGATAAAGTAGGTAGATGATGTGTCTTGGAGACTTGGGTATCTACTCGTTCTTTCTCAGTGCTGTGGATCCAGCACAGGGCTGCGTGCATGGTAGGGCAAGGGCTCCATCAACAAACACGACCCAAGCTCCATTATAAATTTCTTTCCGTACAGAAGTCTTGGGTGTCATGAACATAACCGGAAGCTTCTCGTAAATCGGTTCCTTGTACATCGCAGTGGCTGGCATGCAGAGACAGCTCGAAAACCACGCCATGAATGAATGAATGAATGAATGAATGGAAAGGGAAAGCTAAGGAAGTGGGTAGCCTCTCTAAAGAGAAAATACGGAATTTCGGAGGATTAGAAAGAAGGACTTCTGTGCATCTTCCTGCTGCTACCAATTCTGAAAGATCTACCCTAAAATTCAAGTGCACTGTAGGAAAATGTCAGCCTCTGTCCCACACAAAACAGGATTCCCGAAACTGGGTGTGGAGGTGCACGCCTGTCAGCCCAGCACTCCTGAGGCTGAGGCAAGAGATTCACTGTGACTTCGAGGTCAGCCTGTTCTACACAGTGCGCTATGGGCCAGCCTGAACTGCGTAGTAACATTCTGTCCCAAAAATGAAAAAAAAAAATCACACTCAAGCGAGGTACAGCAGTGTGCACCCCTCATACCAGCAGTCTGGGAGGCTGAGACAGGAGGACTGCAACTTTGAGCCTAGCCTGGGAAGCTCAGCAAGACTTTCAAGAACACAGAGAGATATACACCAGAAAGAGGCCACAGGTTGTTTTAAAACTTTAATCCCAATGCATGAGCACCGTTCCCCTGCACAGCCACAGAGCACATTGCATAGCAGAATCCCATGTGCACCCTGAGCCTTACACCAGCCAGCTGCGGCCTCCAAACACGGACGGATCCTCCTCTCCAGAGAAGCGCATAGGATGCAAATAACGCATTTTCCAGAACGCTCCCCATCCGTCTTGCTAAGAGGCTTCTGTTTTCCACAGACCAATCCCAAGCCACAGGGCTCCAATATTTTTTCTCCAAAATATATTCAAGCCGTGGCTGGCAACCACCCCACCCAGCCCACCAAAGGCAGTATCCAAACGGCTATTACAAAAATGAAGTCCTGGAAAGGTGGACCTGTAACACCCATGGAGACGGCAGCTCCAGAGCTACCAAGCCTTGGCGAATAGCAACACTTCCCCAAGCCACACCCTGCACACCCGAATGCCACCCACAAAATCCTAACGTCATGCCAGCCGCTGCACCAAAGGGCTCACCTGCTTCTGGGGACAGAAATGTCCAAGGGGTCCACGCGATTAAACCAGCGCAGAGCAGAGAGCTCGGGAACTTCTCCAGCCCTGCACCTAAGAAACCTATTGCTTTCTGCAGCCGCTGGGGAGGCAGAGACCAGACCCTTGCAGGACTGAAGAGACCACCCAGCCCTCTCCTGGCACCCAGGTGCCTGGGCTCCAGAACCACCTGGCGGCCACCAACAGCCACCTTGCCAGACACACAGCAGCACTCTGTGCCCACGTGGGAAACGGGCATCCATCTGCATGTGTTTCCTCATGGGATCACACGTTCGGGCTCAGACAAGTGAGAGTTCTCCCAGCAGAGCTGAGCTGCAAATGGCTTCGGAGTACAGACCGATCCCCAGACACAGAACCGAGGTAGAACGCGGGACCATGTTCGCGGTAGCCAAGGGCGTGGGCTGCAAACCCAGTTCTTCCTGCTCCAGCAGTGAGCACAGCTAGAAGCGGCCGCCCTGACTCCCTGGAAGGAAACCTTTGATCTTTAAACCCAGTGAACAAACCAGAGCAGAACTGGCTGCAGGCCCAGCACAGCCCAAACCTCCCTTCCTGACACCCTGGTTGGTCCCCAAACGACACTTGGAAGCAGTCTTAGGGTTGGAAGCCAGGTAAATTGTGCAAGATGCCCTAAAGAGGTGCACCTGTCCCCTGGGAAGGCTCTTGAGACAGAAACCAGGCTACGACGCCCATTGTTGAGATCGGCAGACAAGGCAGAAAGGTGGTGTATCTCACAAGCACCACTGCAACAGTGTCTCAGACTCGGTCTGGCAAAACCGAGTCCAAGACCAAGGATGTCCTTGAAGGCCCCTTGGAGGTAAGAAGCAAGAACGGACTCCGCGGCAAAGCTAGGGAGGGGTCAGACACTCGGGCGCACAGCAGCAGGAGGCTTCAACTGGCTTTTTACCATCCATGTACCAGGCACTCTCGCTGCTTAGCCTCCTACAGAGGCCCGGAGTTGAGCAGTTGAGTTTTCTTGGAAGGGGCTCGAAGACATCTCGCTTTCGGGACCAAGAAGCAGGACAGGATCCCGGCAAAGCACAAGGACAGCAAGCCTCTGCGTGGACACAGCCCAGAGGTCACTGCAGGAAGCGGTCCAGCTTCTCCTGGATGCGGGCGAAGGCGTCCCTGCCCATGTAGTCCATGCGGCCCTCCTCCCACTTCCTCCGGGCCTCCTCCGGACTCCGCTCCTTCACCTTCTCCGTGATGCGGATCTCCGACAGGGCGAGAGCCACGTCCGCCTGTGGGACACAAGCCGTGGTCAGGCTGCGGAAGCCGCACACCACCCGGCCAGCAGCCGCCACATCCACGGGTGAGCGAGGGGTTCCATGGCACAGCGCACCTCAGGTCTCCCGGGGAGACGGACAGTCATTAGCACTGGTGTTCTTTCTTAAAACAGCACACTGCGCTTAGTATATTCTCAGAACATGGTTTTTACTTACGTGGCTTAAAAGTCTGTAAAATGTCATTGCGTAAGTGTGGGCTCTTTTACTAGGAAGTATGTCCAACACCACCTCCCTCGACCCAGAGCACTGGGCAATACCTGCTTCAAATTTATCTGCTATCTATGTATCTACCTGTCCACCCACCCATCCATCATCTGGCCATCCCTCAATCTAGTATCCCACCTATTCCCTTACCAACCAATTCATCCGTCTGTCTATCCAACCATCATCCGTCCTCCATCATCCACCCATCAAGTCAGTATGTCTGTCTGTCTATCTATCTACCTGTCCATCCACCCATCCATCATCTTTGTACCCATCCCTCAATCTAGTATCCCACCTATTCCCTTACCAACCAATTCATCCGTCTATCCATCTATTTATCATCCAGCAAGTCACCCAATTATCTCTCCATCCACCCATCCATTCACCCAACTATCTGTTTTTCCATCTATGTTTATCATGCTTCTATGCATTTCTAAGTCAACCTACATACACAAAGTCACACACACGTCACCAACTTAATATTTTAACCTGCCAAAATTTCAGTGTTATTTACCATAGTATGTGAGCCATCAAATTTCAAACAATGAAGAAATATTTCACCTCATTTCACATGAACTCTGTAATAGTCTGAGCAGCTGGCAAGGTCATTTAAATAATAATGAAAGTAATTCGCTTCTCCCCAAGGCTGGGCGTCTGATTTGTCACGGAGAGAATGTGAGAAAATACAGACAGGTGTACACAGGCACCACGCTTTGGTTTGGCATCAGATACACCAGCAAATCTAAGCAGTATGTAGGTTTTAAATGCTCATTACTGAGGACTCAAGACTTTAAAAGGTATTTGGGGATGATAAGAGAAACACACATGTATATCATCCATCCATCCGTCCATCCATCCTTCCATCCATCTGCGTATCCATCTATCTATCCATTATCTACCCTCTATGTATCATGAGTTGCCAATCACCTACCTGCTGTCTGCCAAAGTTGTCTATCTTATCTACCTATCTATCTAGATGTATACAAACATATGAGATGCAAAGATAGGTGGATAGACAGGATGGATGGATGGATAGATGGATGGATGCATAGGTAGATGCACAGACAGACAGACAGGATAGATGGATAGACAGATACATAGACAGACAGACAGACAGGACACATGGACGGACAGATAGATACACCGCCAGGAGGAATGGATGGATAGACTCAGATAGACAGAGAGAGACAGACAGACATGTACGTTTAAGACGCTAACTTGGACGTGGGAGGCTCACTGTTATACTTCAGACACTTTGACATTTTTGCATGCTGGGCACGCCGCACTTTGTCTTCTAGTTATTTTCCACAGCATTTCTAAAAGGAGTTTTCCTTCAAAAGTTCTGCATTCTACCCTCATTCCCAAGACAACTGGAGGAGTAAAAATCAAAACATACCTCAGAGTACCTTAGCATTTCTCCCCTACAAGAGCCCTCGGATCTACACTAGGAAGCCCCACAGAATTTCACCTTTGCAGAAATAATGGGAACATACAGCACAAAAAAAGCATAGTGATCGATCCCATCGTTTCTGGTGAAAAGAAGAGATGGACTCCACGAAACCAACACACCTCTTCCATCTCATGAAGAAGGGTTTTATACAACATGCTAGAAAGGGTCAGTAACAGAAGGGACTGTGCCTGACTGAACACACGAAAGACCAAGAGCCTGCTAATATGAGCAAACCACGCACCCAGTAAAGCTCCTCCTAGGCCATTTCCCTTCTGCACTGGTTCACTGAATGGGAAACTCATGTATTCACCTCTTGGAGATCCCCAGAGACAGTGATGAACTCATCCAACATTTCTAACTCACCGGTGGCTAAGCTGCAAATGCATAGGATATGACTGAAGTACACAGTGCATGTTTAAATGATTTTTTTTTTTAAATGACTACAGTAAAAGACAAACTGCCATGAATCCCTCTCAAAAGCCTTCTGGCTTTAAAAAGCACTTATCCCATCCTCCTGGCCACTTTCTACAGCAGCTCTGGGGCAGTCTTTCCTGAGGGTCTTTACCTGCGCTGTCCTGGCCACTTTGATGTCCTGAATGGACTCAACACACTGACCTTTCCTGGTCATTTTGACCTTGGAGACGACCCAGAAGTTATATGGTGCCAGCTGCAGTGACTAAGGTGGATGAGAACATGAGGACACAGCGTCGTGTGTTCACGAGCTGCCTTTTCTGCTGGATGATGCTTGGCAGCTGCTGCAGAAGATTAAAAGATTCATGGGATGAGTGTGTTTGAAGTGAAGGGGAGGATTTTCAGGAGGATTCATGGCCATGTCTTTTACTGTGACAACTTAAAAAAAACTTTAAATTTTCATCATATATTTCAATCACCCATGTATGAGTGGTCACTGGACGGCAAAAACCAACCACAGATATGACTCATTGAGCCTCACAATCCTTACACGAGGGCTGAATCCATCAGAGGATAAACACACACACTGTAACAAGTGGACTTCCAGGAGCAATCTTGTCCCTGACAGCTGCAGAAGCAACACTACCCTGGGCATTTACTAGATCAACCAGTGTAAACAGCATTCACATATTCCCAAGGGCAGTGGCCACTGTTTTAACAGAAGGTATCTGTGACATGCTGTATGCTGGACCTAGAATGCCTCCTTGAACACTGCGTGCTAAGCAGGTTTCATGTTGGTCAGCTTTCTCTCATGGGGACAAAGTTCCCGAGATCAAGAACGTGAACAGGAATAGGTGAATTGGGCTCTTGGCTGTACAGGGTGCAGTCCATGGTCAGCTGCTCCAAGGCAGGAGCATCATAGCGGACGGGCATGGGGAAGAAAAGACATTCACATCATGGTGGCCAGGAAGCAGAGAGAGAGCGTGGAAGGGACTGGGAACAAGAAACAGTCTCCAAAGTCCTGATGACGAGGACCCACTCACTGAGGAAAGCAAAGCCCTCATGAACCAATTACTTCCCACAAGACACAGCTCTGAATTCTGCTGCATTGTGGTCCACGCTCTCAACACATGAAGTGGTAAGGAGAGGACCCTTCATATACAAACCAGCTGAGTGCCATTTCCGGCCTAGTAGGAGGAAGTGAGGTCACTGGGGGCGTGACCTTGCAGGCGGGAGGAGCAGGAGGAAGTGACGTCACTGGGGCATTGCCTTGCAGGGGAGCAAGAGGAAGTGAGGTCACTCAGGGTGTGGCCTTGCAGGGGATTATAGGACATCTGCTTGCCATCTTTGACATCCTGGCTGTGATGAGTGGAACAGCTTGCCAGCACTGTCCCCCTCTGCCACTGTTTCTGCCTTGCCACAGGCCCCAAAGCAATGGGTGCAACCACTCCCAGACTGAAACCTGCAAAGCTCTGGACACAAGAAATCTTTTCTCTCTTTAAAGTTGGTTATTTCAGGTATTTATGACAAGCAGGAAGCTGACTAACCCAAGGAATATTAGACCATATTGTGAACCCATGTTCACTGCGTCCACCTCATCTCTGATTCCCAGTTCTAGAGCTGTATTAAGGGTCGCCTCAGAAAGACCACGTGGCATAATCGGGTCACACTCAGAAAATGCAAACACGAGCCCCTGCTTCTTTAAGGCTGAGGCAGAGAAAATGCAAGTTTAAGATAATAACAACTGAAAAAGGAAGGAACCGGAAGAAAACACCTCTCATTTCATTGATACAGAAAAAAACTGTAGGATTGTTAAGTCTGCCGTCAGTGTCAAGAGACTCTCATGTTAGCCTCACGGACAAACAGCGGTATTTCCCAGGGAAAATGAGAACAAATCAAAGCCCTCTCTGAGAAGGCAGCACAGGCAGACCTCTCCTCCTAAACGACCCCTCAATTCTCAACCAAGATGTCACAGTAAAAGTTCTTCTCTGATTAACAAAGCTATTTTTTTTTTCCAGAAGAGGACTTAAGTGCTTTAAAGCTAATGTTTCTGGAGGCGTATCACTAATCTGGCTTCTCACTGAGATAATAAACATGCATCTGAGGATGCGTAGTTAAGTCTTCTGAGCACGTGCGGTCACTGGACTCCTGGCAAAAAGGGTGAATTTACCAAAAAAGAATTAAAACAGTATTCATGGTGTGGCCTCTCCCTGTTCAGAAGATTCAACCCAAAACACCCAATGGGTGCCTGAAATTTACACAGGCATAAACAGTACATCTACTACATCATCCCCCCCCATCTATGGAAAAGTTTAATTGATTAACTAAGCCAAGTAAGTGATTGAAAAATGACTAATAAATAAAATCAAGAAAACTGAGTAACTTTGTGGAAGATACATTAACATAGCAGGAGGATTGCTGCAAGTACAAGACCAGCCTGGGCTACAAAGTGAGCTCAAGGCCAGCCTGAACTGCATAGCGACATCCTGTCTCAAAAAGTAATTTTTTTAAAAACCCAAGAAGTTAATATAACAACCACTGTTATTCCGATCATTCTGTTCTGAAACCCTGTATCATTTTTATTGTTTTTGCTTTGTTCTTTTTTTATTATTCTCTTTAAAATAAAAAAATAAAAATAAACAATTATGGCAGTAAAAGTAAGGACAACACGGTATTTCTGTCTTTAGAGAGTGAACATATTTTCAGGTCACAGTTGACCACAAGGAGCCAAAACCATATAACAAAATGCCGTGGATAAAGGGAGAGACTAGCACAGATGCTGGTGTGCATCTGGCCAAAAGCTCTAAGCCACCAAATGCAATGACTATGCCCTTCTCTTTTCTAACTCTTGCTAATACTCCTGGGAAATGCAACAACGGAGATGGAAAATGACTTCTGAAGGGCCATTATGTATTCCACCTTCATGGACAAGCGAGACTCATCCCAAGGAAAGAGATTCTGAGCTGGTGAACCCTAAGCATTCTGCACCCTCTCTGGTGTGAAACCAGCGCAAACACTCAGGGAAAGCCCCCAGGACCACCGTGACGGGCTGTGTGAGCAGAGGGAATGGGCTGTACCAAGGTGCTGTGGGCATCACCGGACTCTGCAAATGCTGCAGAGGACAGGGGCTGTGGATCACACAGAATTCCAGCTGGAGCCTCAATCTCAGGACAAGCTACCATCTGTCGTGAAGAAAAAAGAGCAAATACAGGTTAGAAACAATCCCCCATTCTTTCTGATACAATGCGATTCAACGAACCCCCAAGTACCAACATATGCAGTTTCCCTCTGCCATCACAATGCAAACGAACAGCTCTGGGGTCACAAGCGACACTCGCCACTGTATGTGCTCAGTTCCTTCTCTTCTTCGCAAGTTTGAAACCAACTCCAGGATGCACCTCTCTAAATCTGGGCAAGAAGTGAGGCTCGGCTACCCATGGGGCTGGGCAGAAATAAGGAGCAAGCGCTCCACACTTAGAGCAAGGAGGACAGGACTGCTTTATCTCTTCCTGCCCCCACGGTTGTGCTGGGACCTACACCATCACCCCTAAACCACGGGTATGGGAGACTTGGTTCCCAAAACCATGGAGCCATGGGGAGGGCTTGGAGGTGTGGCCTAGCAGGAGGAAGTGATGTCATTGAGCATGGCCTCCGAAGGAGCTATGGCAACTCTTCCTTTCACTTTCGGGTCATAAGGGGATGGCATAGTTATGCTTCATCATCAATTTGGTTGGCTGTGGGATCTGCCTGGGGCATTGCTGGAGCACACTGAGGGTGCATCTGGGTGGTCACACAGCGGCCTTCCTCCCTGGCACTGATCCTCTGCTCGGCTCCCTGACCACCAGGAACTAAGCAGTTCTGCTAACTACCCCCATCCACCATGATGTTTGGGACCAGGCAGCCATGGGCTGCATCCTCTTAAAACATGAGCCAAGCTGCTCCTCTTTTAAATGGTGGGGGTCAGCAATGGAATTTTGTCTGAGCAACGGAAAAGTTTGCTAACACGCATCAGCCTGGCCGTTTATGAGTATGTATTTGTTATGGTTTGCAGCTCCTATGTTCCCTGTAAGTCCGAATGTTCACGACTTGCTGCTCACCCTGTGGTGCTACTGTATGATGGGGGGCCCTTTAAGAGGCGGACCCTAGTGGGAGGAAGTGAGGTCACTGTGGGTGTGGCCTTGAGGGGATGTTGGAATCTCAAGGTCTTCCTCTTCCCGTTCACTGTGCCTCTTGGCCGCCATGTTGTGTGCTGTTTTCCTACTCAATGTTCCTGACGTCCTGCCTCACCTCAGGCCCAAAGTGACCATGAACTGAAACCTCCCGAACTACCTCCTCTAAGTTGATCCTCACAGATATGTTGGCTGAGGGACAGGGAGTGAAACATGACCAACACATCCGTCCAGCCAGGCAAATAACAAGATACTTGGAGGCTTTGTCAAGGGAGCTCCATGAGAAAATGAAACACTATGAGAAAGCTATTTGGGTGACTCTGAGTGGACACATTCTGCATGCTGGAAGCTTTTGGCATGAAGGTCTAATCCTTTCTAGGTCTCAGAGTTGAAGAGACATTGTTCTAGAAAAAGGTAAAGCTGAAAATGGAGGATTCTGGAGAATTCCGCATGGCTGTATGGAACGAGACAGTATCTTCATCAACACAGCTGGATGCAACCCAAACAAACATAAATTTTATGTACTCAGGGGCTGTTTGTTACAGCAGCTAGGCTGCCCTGGAAGATACAAAGTCAGGAAACAAGCTTGTGCCCACAGGCTGGGGTTGCCACCAGTCCCAAAACATGAGTGTCTACCACAGGGACCAAAAGACATCTGGTTCCTTGTGGCTCCTCACTGCATATACCCTCAGAACAGACACACTGGACATCACCATGCAAATTTTAGGAACCCCCTTCCTGCAAATACAGGTGCCCAGGTAATCTTGGCAGAACTTCTGAGTGAGTTGTCCAAGGGCATAGACCATTGACTGGCACACTCAGCTCCCAAATTCCAGATCTCCACAAGAGGAAGCCCAGTGCACCTTAGGAGAAAGCTCAGGTCATTCTGCAACCTTCAAAAATGTGAATTTTACAACACGCAGTGAGGACACAGTGGGTTACACAGGTAAGATCATGAAATTATGAAGCGAAGCTTAAAGCAGCACCAAAGAGAAGGGCGGATCCCAGGGACTCAAGGAAAGGAAAATGGACCAAGATTGGGCAAAGGTTTAAAGTTTTAGCTACAGCAGATGGTGGGTTCTGGAGACCCAATGTTCAGAATGAAAAATACCATGGAAAACACAGTATTGTATGTTTGGAATTTGGGAGGCATCAACTTAGCTCAAAATAGGAGGAGGAGGGAGGAAGAAAAGATGGAGAAGAGGGAAGAAGAGTAGGTATCGATGGAAGAGATGGACGAGGAAGAGATGAAGGAGAAGGGGGAGGAGGAAAAGGAGATGCAGAAGGAGGAGGTGGACGAGGAGGAGATGCAAGAGGAGATGGAGGGTGCAGTCTGCAGGCAGGTAACCCTGCAATGCCACACGGCCCGTGAGGGGGCACGCTGTCCCCCACGCCCGTCTGCCCAGCCTGGCTCTGGGCTCCAGTGTGCCAACAGTGGGCCCTGCTCACCCCCGCACACCAGAGAAAGTGACGGATGACGTCACTATAACCATACGACACCCACAGAACACCCCATCTCCCCATCGCAGGCTGCGCTGTCGTGCAATGCAAAATACCTGCGTGCTCGACCCAGACAAGGGAAATGTGCAAGGTGAATCCTGAGTCTCTCTGGCCCCATCCTGGTCCCTACCCTTCCGAAGATCCCTAAGCCTCGCTAGTGTTTTTCTGTCTCCTCCTCCCTCCCTCCCTCCCTCCCTCCCTCCCTCCCTTCCTTCCAGTACGGGGGATTCAAACCTTCCCACTGAGCTCCATCCCCAGCCCTCACTAAATTTTTTATTAGTTTTCCGTAAGTTGCTCAGTTGCCCAGGTTGGGCTCAAACTTGCCATCCTCCTGCCTCAGCCTCCCAGATCACTGCTGTTGTTGGCATGCAGCACCACCATATCCACCTAATCCTAATACTTCTGACTGGGAGCAACAGCCGTATTAAAATGATGAATTCCAGCAACCAAAACATACTAAAAACAAACGAACCAACGTCCTCTCATTCTCACTAGGAGCAGGCAGGTAATTCCTTCTCGGCACTTCAGGCAGAGAGAAACCACGATGGGAGTTCACCAGCAGGCTCGTGCTGCAAACCGAGCGGGCCTATCTAACGTGATTTTTACACACTGCATTTATTTATTTTTATCCAACACTGATAATTATTTCACTGCTTTGGTCTCTGAAGCTTGGGTCACCTTGAAAGACAAGCCTGAAACTGGAGCCTGGTCAGGAAAGGGTGCTGAGGTCACAGGGCAGACGGGCTGGAAAATTCTGAGAATCTTAACATCTCAGACCGGTTCTTGGTGAAAACGGAACAAAATCTGAAGTTCCCATTTCCTTCTCGGGCCAGAAAGTCAAGAATCTGAGAGAAACAGAGACAGAGAGACAGACAGAGAGAGACAGAGAGACGGAGAGCCAGAGAGATGCAGACAGACACAGGGACACAGAGACAGAGACAGAGACAGAGAGAACATGGTAAATGCAGGAGACTCGGGGATCAGCAGGGCACACAGAATGAGCAAGCCCAGGGCATGATGAGCTCAGGGCCCAGGCAAAGCAAGTCGTCTCTGCGCTTTGGGCCAGAAGCGAGGCTATTCCTGCCGGAGGTAGGGAAGGCTAAAAGCATGAAAGTGTAAATTGCTTCAAGAATCAGGAAGGGATTTTTTTTTCTCACTTTCAGTGCTTGGAGAAATTGTTTGTTTCACAAAAATTCTGGCAAAAACAACCAAAAAGGGCTGGGCCTGAGAGGGAGGGGCAAAGGTGGGAGAGATGGAAGGAAGGCGAGACGGCATGACTGAAAATCAAGGGAAATAAAAAGCGAACAGTAATGCCAGACCCACATAAACTCACACAAATGATCTGTCTGGTACAGGCGTAACGTGAAAATACTTTATGAAATACAGAACCAGCTGGAGAATTTCCAAGAACTCCTGAGACTCCGCCCAACTACTGGTGGGATTTACCCAGTCCGTTGTGTGGACCAGTGTCTGTTCTTCCACAGTGCTGAGTACTATTCCATTTTAGCAATGCATCACTGTTTCTCCATGCTGTCACCTGTCACTCTACGGGCATATGATTTCGTTTCTCTAGAGTAGACATTGTGGGGAAAATCAGCTGGATTATACAGTAGGTATGTGTTGAAAAACTTAGGAAATTACCACTTTTCATTTGCAGGTGTCTGAATCTGGGGGTGGTTCCCAGGAGACTGAACTCAGGGCCTTGACACTGAGCTACATCCGCAGCCCTTTTTACATTTACTTTTGAGACAGGATCACATGGAGTTGCCCAGGTCAGGTTCAGGGCTGAATGTTCAGTAAGGCTGCTGGTCTCAAATCTCAAATGTGGCTTCCAGTGCAGCTCAGGACCAAAGCACTTCTTCAGCACAAAGAAGGCCTGGGGTTCCGTCCCCAGGACTGCAAAAAAAATCTTTCAGTGTGGTTTCTTTTTAAATTTGTTGCTGTTGTTTTTGAGGCAGAATCTGACTTGTAGCCCAGCCTGGCCTTGAAGTCACTTATGTAGCCCAGGCTGACCTCATACTCAGGGTAAATCCTCCTGCCTCAGCCTCCCAAGTGCTAGGATTACAAGCCTGCGTCACCACACCTGGCCTCCCCAGTGTGTTTTTATACACACCTGCATCAAACTGCGGAAACAGAGCGCTGCTTATACTGGCACCAAAAGCTATAACAACTCTAGTCATAGAGGCAAGACTCCCGCCACAAAAAAAAAATAACTTTGTTGGCGGAAGTTACATATAGACGCGTACCAAGTCTATAGGGTGGAAAGCGCCAAATGTTGGAGATATGAATATTTTTAAGCACAATTTATAGATGCAAAGCAGGACCAAAGCTGTAGAATACTGCCTCTGCTACGCATAGGGGTGTCTTCTTTTTAAAACCGAAATAAATGGACCCTTAGAAAAACACTCATCTTCCTGTGGGGGGGGCGGGGTCTGATACAGATTCTCTCCCTCCCTCCCTCCCTCCCTCCCCTTTTTCTCTCTCTTTTCCTTCTCTTTCCGTCCTTCTTCCTTCCTCCTTCCTTCCTTCCTCCTTCCTTCCTTCCTCCTTCCTTCCTGTTTCTCATCCCCCTCTTCACTCGCCTCTTCCTTGTCCCTCACATTCCTTCAGTACTAGGGACCGAAAACTCAGAAAGTACTGAGTCACGTTCCCCAGTGCTCCTCTTGATTTTATTTTTCGAATTAAAAGAACTCTTGCTACATGGCCCAGGCTGGGCTCGCATGTGACCCTCCTGCCTCAGCCTCCCACACAGCTGCGATTACAGGCATGTGCCACCACCCAGCTCTACCACATTTTTATTTTTGTAATGTATGTGTGCTGTGGTCTGCCGCAGTACCTTTGCGAGTATTTGCACTTCAGTGAATGCTGATTTCTTTGGATGGCTTCGCCTTGATTCAGCCATCCAGTGCAAGGGCTCAGTTCTGTGTTTGGATGGCCACTTCCTCTTTAGATCAGCTTTGCGGGCGTCCCCCAAAGGTTTCTGTGCCGGGGCCTTGGTCCCCACGCAACAGGAGTGACAGCATTTTGACCTTTAGCACATGACCTCTCAGCTGGCCCTGTGGTGCCCTCCTGTAACCCGGCACTCTGCAAGGCTGAAGCAGGAGGGTTGCCTCACTTAGCAACTTTGGCTGCCTTCCTTGGGACCCCCTCGGATGTTCAGGGTGCACCCGCCATGATAAGTTAATGCGGGCTCCCTGGACCCCGTTCTCTCTCTTGAGGGCACCACTACGAGCCAGCCACCCCACTCCTGCCCCATGTGTAGCTGCTGCTTCAGTTCTTCTGTCCTGCTGTCCCGTGGCCCAGCCAAGCCGGATCTCACTTGCGGCGAAACAGATGCGCACGCCAATCCCGGGCTGGCAGCCCCCAACCAAAGCCCCGAGCTGAGGGAACCCCAAACCCCAGCTGGCGGAGCCCCTCTCCTACATGTGCAGCCTCACGCACCAACACAGACGCACAGAATCCCTGACCCAGGGGTGCATACTGCCGTTTGGACTTTTGTGAAATTCAGTGAAAGCTCTGCTTTGCATTTCACATGTTGCTGATACGCAGTGTGATTCCTTTTCCTCTCCTCCTAACTCCTTCCCTTCCCCTTCTTTTTTTGTGCCAGGGTCTCCCTGGATCATTAAGTTCCCCCGGCTGACTCTGAACTCGAGATCCTCCTGCCTCAGCCTCCCACAGTGCTGGTGTATGCCAGCTTACAATGTATACTGATGCCCGGCGAGAGGTGCCGCCTCCTTACAGCCGCCCAGTCCAGAGGACACTGAACCGACCAGTGCTCAAAGTGGGCTGAGCTTCTGGGCTTTCTGAACAGTGCTGCGCATATGATCTGTGCCAGAGTCCACACTTTGCTGTAAACCAGGCTCCATGTGGAACGGTTTTGCCCACCTGTATTCTGGGCACGTTTCTGCACTGTGACGTTAATAAGGTCAGACGTATCAGGTGCACGTCCCGCCCCCAAGACTGGTAACCTGGGCCGAGTTCCTCGGGGCGGACCCACATCTCCGAGCGGGGCTGTCTCACCTTTGAGCTCCCTCATGAAAAGAAATCTCATGAGCTGGGGCTCTGGTCCCTGACTTCACCTGTGTCCTCTGCGGGGCGCCGAAATCCCCCCTCCACCCCCACTGGGCCCTTGAGTGCACATTCAGACCTGACCTCGGCTGCAACCCTTCCCCACCTCAGCTCTCTGTGCTTTGCCCCCAGCTGAAGGATCCCTCTCAGCGTCATCAGCTGAGTCTGGGTCAGACCTATCCAAGCGGGGTCGTTCCACGTGAGTCCCCCTCACGCCCCCCCCCCACGAGCTGTACACACAGGACCTGAGAGGTTCTATCAGCAATGTCCCTCCAGGGCCGAGTGCTGCAGGCCTGGTCCCGGCGGGGGAGAACTGGGCCCCTTGGGAGGTGTTAGGACCGCGAGGCCCAAGAGCTCCTCTGGGCGCTCATCCCGTGAAAGAGGCGTGATTCCGTGGTGTTATTTGGAAGTACACAAACTTAGCAGGTGGGTGTAGCTGAAGGGAGGATGTCACCAAGGCACGACCTACACTGTGTCCCTGCCCGCCCACCGCCACCACTTCCTGCCCACCGTGGTATGAGCATCTCTCCCCCACCACACCTTCTAAAATGGCGTTCCTGCCCTGGAGCAGCAAACCGTGGACGGACCCCTTTAGACTGTGAGAACCAGGAATCTACGAGTCTCTCTCCCCTTCTCTCCCTCTCTCTGTCTCTCTCTCTGCTTCTTGGCCACCATGGATGTGAGCCTGCCCTGGACCCAGCCTACCATAGACTGAACGCCATGAGCCATGAAAACCGTGAATCTCGCCCTCCCTCTTTATCCCTCTCTCTTCTTCCTCCCTCCCCGCCACCGAACCATCCACAGGACTTCCTAACCCCTGAGGAGCCCGAAGACCATCTCTTCCCCTCCTGGGGATCCAGAGTCCAAAGCTCCACCCTGCTGGCCGGAAGGCGGGTACTTACATCTTCCGAGCGGTGTCCTTCGGAGCAGGGACGGCTCTCAGCCACCTCGGTGTCAGAGCCCAGGGCTGAAGCTGCGCTGGGTGGACCCTCAGTGCTGGCAGCTGAACTTGCACGTGGTTCTGCAGCTTTCGACGCTGAGTCCCCACACCGCACAGCAGTGCCTCCGAGAGCAACCTGACCGCACACACACAGACACGCTTAGTGAGTGCTTCGCACAACTGAACTATCTCCTCACCCTCTGGGCCCCGACCCATCCTCCTGTCTGCACAGAAAAGGATGTCAGACCCTCCCCTTCGCTCTCACTAAATGCAAGCTCAAGTCAGGCAGTGGTATGTATGCAATTACTGCCACTCTGGGGAGGCTGAGGCAGTACGATCCCCGGTTCAAGCCCAGTCTGGGAAACTTAGAGACTTAGCAATCTCTGTAGGCATCTCTGTAGTAAGGGAGCATCTGAGTACACGTGTCCATGTGCGCGAGCTGTTCATATGTGCACATGTGATATGTTTGGTGCATACACATGTACATTTACTCACATGTTTTGGGTGCACAAGCATGGATGGGCCTGCATCAGTGGTGTACGCATGCATACTCATTTGATGTGTATCTGTGTGTATGTGCAGAGGTATCTGGGGTGTGTGTGTGTGTGTATGCATGCATGTGTGCATGTGTGTCTGCATGTGTGTATACATGTATGTGTGTGCGTGCGTGTGTTCATGTGTGTATGTGTGTGTGTGTGTGTGTGTGTGTGTGTGTGTGTTTATCAGAGCTGGGCATGGCGTGCAAACTGTCATCCCAGCAGTCCGGGAGGCTGAGACAGGAGGATCGCATGCTTGAGTCCTGCCTGGGGAACTGAGCAACACTGCAAGACCTTTCAACAACAAAATAAAAATGGAAAATTTAAAGTGGCTGAGAATGTAGCTCAGTGTGACATTCCTGGGTTCGATCCCTAGTATTGCATACATAAAGCCAGCTCACACAACTCACTGTAACCGGATCCCCAGGCCTCACAAATACTCCATGAGGGTTGGGGGTGGTCCTGCACAGAGCTGGGAGCAGCAGGGCCAGGAGCTGTCCTCGAAGAAGCCAACGCTGTGCAGGACAAGAGGAGCCACCACATGCCATCCCTGAACCACCTTCATCAGAATTTCCTTCCTCCCAAGCTGGGCACAGTGGCACACGCCTGTAATCCCAGCACTCGGGAGGCTGAGGCAGGAGGATCACTGTGAGTTTGAGGCCAACCTGGGCTACATAATGATCTCAATGCCAGCCTGAACTACACAGCGAGACCCTGTCTCAGAAAGACAAAAAATATATATACTCAAATAGTTGGAACTTCAAAGAAGGAGAAAAAAAAGAGATGTAAAGTGATTAAGATGCGTTATAGCCACGTACAACCCCCCGGAACAAAAATGAATGTCATGTACTGCAGACAAGCACTAGCGAAAAGAAGTGTGTGTTTCAGTTTCACAAGCAGGGTGCCTGCCAGAAATTGACCCCAGGATGCTAAAAGCTCTGCTAGACAATAACACGGACAAGGAAAGCAAAGGTTCCCATGACCTAGGCGCATGGAAGCTACGCTTTTTCGGGGCAGATGCTTTTTACAGGGCTACACTTTTTTCCATTTAGCAGACCGCACAGACTTTGCCACTCGGGGCATGCAGGATTGATATTTTTTTATTTTGAGATGGCCTCTCACTAACTCACTAAGTTGTCCAGGCTGGGTTGCAACTCCATCCTGCGATCCTCCTGCCTCAGCCTCCCCCAGAGTGCTGGGATGGCAGGCATATGCCACCACCAAAAAATACATCAAAATTTTTTTTAGAAGTCATCCAGACACAAATCCTCCAACGGCTGTTTCTTTCACTCTTTGTTTTAATGTAATACAAGCAGAAATCAAGGAAAATATAAGAAGCCACAAATACACTGAGTGCAGTAATCTGAAAAAGCATGCCCAAGGTGTTAACCAGAAGGCAAGTCATAGACATCAAAGTCTCTCTTCTAAAAAACAGATGAGTGGGTAAAGAAATGTGTTTACCTAGCACTTGAGAAACTGAGGCAGGAGGATCGCTGCAAGGTCCAGGCCAGCCTGGGCTACAAAGCAAGCTCAAAGCCAGCCTGAACTGCATAGAGAGACCCTTTCTCAAAAAGACAAAAAAAAAAAAAAAAAAAGGTGTTTAAACACAGCAGAGTATTACGCAACCAGAAAACGGATAAACGAGTTACTTGTGGGAAAATGAATGCTCCTTGAGACATAATAATAAGCAAAGTACATCAGGCACATACCCTGCAATGGCTCATGGCTTCTCCTGTATGAGGAACCCAAAGTCTCAATACAGAGGGAGCGATCTAGGGAGCGTGGGACCCACAGGAGCCTTACTCGGTGGCCGGGAGCTTTGTGGCCCAGGGCAGCTGGGCCCTGTCCACACAGTGGCAGCACCTGGCCGTGGTAGACGCGCCACCAGAGGCTGAGGAATGATTCCTGCTGCTGCCCGGCGGAGCCCGAGCCTGCACACGAGCCCTGCTCCACCACAGAGCCGGTCTGCGGGTTGTATGCGTAGTTCCAGGGCTTCCTGGACCCCAGGAAGTGGACCACCTTGGCGCTGGACCCGAACCTGTGGGGACACGGAGAATTCTGATTCCACTGAGAAGTGACCAAAGCCACAGCAGAAGCAAGGACCCCTCCACTCCCTCTGAGAGCGCACAGAGCTGTGCAGAAGGGACCTGTGGACCCCCCGTGGCACAGGGTCAGCGACATCGATTTGCAGCTCTTGTGGGAAAAAATAATTTTCAAAAAGCCAGAGTTGGGCTGGGCGGGGTGGCGCACGCCTGTGATCCTGGCACTAGGGAGGCTGAGGCAGGAGGATCGCCGTGAGTTCAAGGCAAGCTGGGGCAACGAAGTGATTTCAAGGCCAGCCTGAACTGCATAGTGAGACCCTGTCTCAACAAAACAGAACAAAAACGAACCATAACAAAACAAGCCAAAGCTAGAGAGTGCACAACGGAAGTCCATGACCCTCACAGCAGGGGACGCACAGGGCTTCTCTGGACCTGAACAGTTTCTGGTTTCCCAGGACGAAGACGGCTTGGGACGGAAACAAATGTCAGGAACACATTCCTGTGGGCTTCAGCTATGTCTCATACACAGGCCACAAGTACTGACCATGGGATTTCTCACCAGTACACCACAGTAGGAATGAGAAAGTCCAGAGACTTAACCATAAAAGGCTCAGATTCTCCCTAAAGTGGGAAGAATCAACCAGCGTTTTCAAGATGGGCAGCTAAAAATCGTCCTACCCTTAAAAGTACAGGAACAAAAATATACCAACATTTACAGCACCTGAGGCAGACAGATCGCCAAGCCACAGTGAACTTTGTGTCTTTCATGAAAAAAAGTTTCTGGAATTCTCCATTCTGCAAACAGTTCTCAGGCTTCTTACCCTCACCCTCAACCATCTCTGCTGTAACAACAGATAATCAAGCCACTGCAACAACAGCAAGCCCCTACCTACAAATGTACTTATCCCATGTTTTTTAGAGAAAAAGGTTCCTTTTATTTATTTATTTAGGTACCAGGAATCAAACTCAGGACCTTGCACTTGCCAGGCAGGCGCTGTGCCGCTGAGCTACATCCCCAGCCCAGGTTTATTATATTAAAAAACATATGATAAACAATAAATCTATTACCCTAGGTGCTCAGATGATCCTAAGGAGTTTCCGTGTAAGTCTCACTCTTGCAACCCAAAGAGACAGCTGGCTTCTCTTCTGTCTCTCTGCTCGGTGTACTTTCTTACCACATGGCCTTTAATTCGATAAAATTCCACCACTTCCTCATGAGAAAATCAGAGAAGACGGAAAGTAACATCTCACCATTAATTTTTCCTTAACGGGAAAACCCGGGGGTTCCTTGGAACACACTTTAGGAACCACTGCTATAATCTTTGAACAGCCCTGCATCACAAACAGATGGTGTGTTATAAACGTGGTCTCACTCTATCAAAGGCTGATGTAGAAGGTGTGATGGAAAAATGCAGTAAAAGTTTAAATTTTAAAAAGAAATTTATCACAGTACAGACACATTGGCATGAAGCCCCTCAAAATCCTCCCCGGCTTTGCGCACACTTGTCCCACCGTCCTTGCCACTTTCTGCAGCAGCTCTGGAGTCCTCTTTCCTGAGGGTCTTTAGCTGCGCTGTGCTGGTGGCCTTGATGTCCTGAATGGACTGAATATGTTGACCGTTCCTGGTCATTCTGACCTTGGGGAGGAGCCAGAAGTCACACAGGGCCAGATCCAGTGACTGAAGTGGAGAAGGACGGCACTCAGCAGCAATAGCCACCATGTTTCTAACCACACCGGGGAAAAGACCCTCAGGAAGGAGGACTCCAGCGCCGCTGCGGAAAGCAGCCGGGACTGTGGCATCAGTGTGTGCAAACCTGGGGAGGATCCTGAGAATTCAAAACAATGTGCCTTTGGCTGTCATATGAATTTTTAAAATCGTAAACTTGCACCGTGTTTGTGCAGGAGCCCCTGGGCACCCCGGGAGATCCAGCTGGCCAGGCAGCGGGCCGGCCAGGCAGGTGGGCGCGCGGGCAGCTCACTGTTGGAAGGCGGGACTGTAGGTGTACACAGGGCTACTGCTCAGGTTGTACACGAAGGGCAGGTGCTTGTGCAGGTCGGCTGTGGCCCAGTTCTTGAAGAAGCTATTCAGCAACCCTTGATCGGCCCCTGAGTGATTGACCGAAACAGACATAAGTCAGTCAGTGCGGTCTGGCAGAGCACAAAAACCCGGAGAAGAGCTTGAGTAACTAGATTTCCTCCTCTTGACCAGCTTCTTCCTCTGTCCTGCCCCAAGTGACTGCCCCCTATTCCTATTACCACAAGCAGGTGCACATCCTCCCCAAAATGCTCCACCCATAATTCATCTCATCAACAACTGGGAGGCTGAGGCAGGAGGATGACAGGTTTCGGCCCAGCGTGGGTGACCCAGCAGTTCAGGGCCATGGGAATGTGGTGGGTGTAACAGTAATCCTGTTACGGGTTATTTCCATTGCATCCTGCCCTCGGGTACTTCTTCAGGATCTCGTATTTTCTTTTAGTTTCTGAAACTCATATAGCACTTTTCTGATCTGCTGGTCACTGCGCTACCTACCAGGCTTCCCGGAGGGTGGCAGTACCTATTGTGACAGTTGAAAACATCCTAATTTTAAACTCACTGCACATGCTTTTGGGGTCCCTGAGCATTAAATCCAGGAGCTCTGCACTGAGCAACCTCTTCAGACCTTTCCCAATTTTATATTCAGCTAGGGGCCTGCTGAGTTGCTAAACTGCCCAGGCTGAGCTTAACTGGCAGTCCTCCTGCCTCAGCCTCCCAGAGGGCTGGGATGACAGCTGTGGACTCCGTGCACCCCTCCACCCCCACGCTTCTCTTTATGTTTGCCGTCACAGACACAGGAACACACCGGAGGGTTACAGACTGAGCCCGGCGTGAGTTCCCGTTCCTCCCGCAGATTCCCTAGCACCCGCGCTTACCGTCGAAGCTGCCGTGCTCCGCGGCGTGCTGCAGAAGGCGGCTGTGAGTTTCCAGGGAGGGCTGGAAGACGAACACCCCGCTGTTGAAGCAGTCCGGCCAGCCGGGGTCAGGGGCTGCCGAAAACTCGCCCCTGTCAAACAGCTCATCAATGTTGGACAGAACCTAAAGGAGGAAAGTGTAGAGACCCATAATGACGTTCCTTTTGCCTCCAGTGGAAACCACCGAAAAGTACCTTCAGGTAGCCCAGCCTGGGACCGACCACGTGGTATTTGGAAACTACCCCCTAGTTCTCTGGTGATTCTTTGGTCAACTTTCTGTCTTTTACTCCAAAGGCGAAACATTTACGAGAAACACCGTTCTCAGGCTCATCTCAAGCGGTCAAAGTAACACCGTGCTAAAACTGAATGACTTCCAGGCCCACATCATGACTGCTGGGAAGCAAAGAAGGGAGGGCCCAGGAAGGGAGATAAAGCCTTCCAGGCCATGGGCACAGGGCCCTGAGGATCTGAGCACCTTCTGAAGTCCCACATCCGAACCCATGAGGTTTGGGAGCCTTTCTGGATGCAAACTGTAACACCCCCCACGCAGGGCTCTTAACTCCTCCTGACGCTAGCAAGTGTGACCCACGGACTGCAGGACTGTGGAAAATGCAACTGCAGGCTACGCAAGTAAGGCCAGGGTGCAATTCAGCATGACACGCGCAGGGTGCTTGGGGGGCCTGCCTACTAATTCCAATTTCCTCTAATTCACGTTGCTATTTTCTTCAGTATGGGGAGTGAAGGCAGGATCTTGAGACTGAGCTACTTCCCAGCCATGTTTTATTTAGAGTTAGAATCTCACTAAGTTGCCCAGAGTGGGTTCCAACTTGTTATCCTCCTGCCTCAGCCTCCCAAAGTGCTAAAAGGACCCGCGTGTGCCACAGCATCTGGCTCAGGTTGCTTTAGAATCCAGTGCTGATGGTGTTTTGAAATTGTCCATTGCGCGTTTCTGCTGCCAAATAGCAACCAGGCAATGCCGTAATCTGCAGGGCCAGATGCTCTGGTTTGGTCAGGAATACAGAGCTCCATAGACAATCAAGGTAAAATACTGCCTTCCAAGTTTTCTATGTGGAGTAGATGACACAATGTGCTCACCAACCCGCCCTCCGGAGAGGACCTTTCTTCAAATGCTTGAGAATCCTCAGAAACGTGGAGCGCGGGGTTCCCCGTTACGTCTGACTCTGATGGACTAAACATCCGTGTTATGCACAGAAACGCACAATACCTCATGGGAACTATGGCGGCTCATCCTCCCCATCCAGTTCACTGATACGATTTGATGCCCAGGAGACCAGTGGTCTGTCCAGAGGGGTCACGGAGGTGTGACCTTGGCACCGTACCTGGTCTCTGGCTCTTTTGACCCTGGCTCTCTGTTCTCTCTCTGCTTCCTGCCTGCCGTGATGTGAGCCATCTCTCCCCCACAGCTGTCCGCCCTGATGTTCCCGCCTTGGAGCAGGCGACCATGGACCGCACCCTCTGCAACCGTGAGCCTAGTTAAACCCCTCCTCTTCCCAGTTACGTGTTCTGGTATTTTGTCGCAGCAACAGAAAACGGACTTCTCCAGGAATCTACCTTCAGGAACAAACATCTAGCTGGAGCACAGAGGCTTAGTCTCTGCTGGGATTCTCACTAAGTGGAGAGTGTGGTGCAGGTCTTCTCCCCCAGACTCACTAGAGTGTCCGCATCGAGGAAGACACACTTGCTGTACTGGGTGAGCGTCCAGCAGTGAAGCTTGGTGAGGGTGAGCCCCAGCTCTGGTCTCTTCACAAAGGCGAGGTGGGCACAGTCCTCACTCTCCCACACGTTCACCTCGATCACCTCATCAAAGACGCGGGAAAGGACAACCCTGGGCAAAGACACATGACAAACATGGGGACGGCAGGTGATCACGTACACAGAAACCTTCTCTTTCAAGCACACGCGTCATGCTGCCTCAAAATGTGGAACATGGGTCTCTTCCACTGCAGACTTCACGTTCAGAGTTTATCTTCCAAGAGCAGAAACTATGCGACTTCACAGAAACAGAACAGCATGCTCTTATACAAACAACGGTGACAGAAGGAATCAAGGAAGAAAATAAGACAGTTCTACCTAAACGATGATGCCAGTCCACAAAGGCATTAAGAGCCAAGTCGACAGCTGTGGATGTTAACTTCAGGAAAACAAAGTGAGCGCAGAAAAATAACCTAATGGTGCACCTTAAAGTCCTGGAAAAGAGCCGGGCGTGGTGGCGCACACCTGTAATCCCAGCACTCGGGAGGCTGAGGCAGGAGGGTCGTTGCGAGTTCAAGACCAACCTGGGCTACAAAGTGAGCTCAATGGAGCTCAAGGCCAGCCTGAACTGCATAGTGAGACCCTGCCTCAGAAAGCCAAAAAGGGGGAGGGGGATGGAAATTATAAAAGGAGAATGTTCCCGAGTCTCCCCTGGAAGTGCCTTCACACCAAGTTCCATCCTCAGCCCTTTTCATATTTCATTTTAAGACAAGGTCTCACGAAGTCCCTAAGTTGCCCTGGCTGGACTTGCTCCAACTTGTGATTCTCCTGCCTCAGCCTCCCACAGTGCTGGGATGACAGGTCTGCACCACCATGCCCAGCTTTTTGTAATCCAACTCTTATCCATATTCAGAAAACTCATTTAAAATCCTGTCCTAGAGCTGAAATATGATGGGAGTTATCTTCTATGTTCTATTTCGTCTACTTTCCTTTGTTTCTGAAACTTCTGTCTCACAGACCCTGAAGTTTTGAGCTCAGTCTTTTTAGAGTTTTTTCACCATTTCCTCGCAGCCTCCAAGTACGTGGGTTCTTCCTTGTCTTCGAAGTCACTGCGCGGCTAAGAAACTCCTAGTCTGTCTTCTCATTTCCCTCCCCGTCTTTGCCAGCTGTTGATGGAATCTGTGGTGTCCCTCATGGCTAAATGACACATAGCACCCACCTGCTTCAGCTTTTAGACATAAACAACTTTTCCGATGTTCTATTTTCTTTCTTCGCACTTAGCATAGAGTTCTTAGCTTTGGGGCAGAAGAAACATTCACTGACAACAGTTTCTGGAAAGACTTTGGTTGTCACAACTGAGGCAGGGGCAAAACACCCCCGCTCATATGGAGAGGGTGGTCCTCGAGCACCCAGGAGACAGCCCCACGCAGAAGCACCCGCCCCAGATGTTACTGAGGCTGAACCTGACACACTCGGACTGGTTATTTTCTTCTAAGTCTTTTCTTCCCACTGAGCAGTCATCAGGAAAACCCCACAAATATCATCCACTCCCAGCTGTCTGTAACATTTGCTTTTAAAATTTAACCCAAACTCACACTTTTTTTTTTTTCATCCTGGGAACTGAAACCAGGGCTCTGCCCAACCAACATCCCAGCACCTTGGAAAAGTGTCTTGTTAGTCTTGAAGTTGATGGGCTAGACTGGGCTGGAACATCTAAATCCTCCTGCCTCAGCCTTCCCTTTATAAAAATGTTGTCTACACTTGTATTTGGTGACAGTTTTTGTTATATTTCCTGTGTTGAAATTTAATCTCTCCAGTGTGAGGTACCCCAGGGGTAGAAATCTATTCTGACTCCGGTATTTAGAGGAGAAGCTTTGGGAAGTGGTTAGGATGAAATGAGATCATTAAGGTGAACCTGGCTGGCTTTGAAGGAACAGGGACAAACTTGAGAACAGGGCTTGGTGCCAACAGTCATGGCGGGTGTCCACCATCTTGGGTGCCAACAATCATGACAAGTGTCTGTCATTTTGAGCGGCCAACAATCACAGCGGGTGTCTGCCATTTTGAGTGGCTAAGCTGCCATTTTGAGTGGCTAAGCCTGTGGAATAAGCTGATCACTCCCCCTTCTCTGGACTGCAAATCAGAGTCTACATGCCCAGAGCTACGATAGCTCTGTCTCTTTAACCAGCAGCTTGTCCTGGTGCAACCATACTGCCTTGGTCAGGACTTCCTGTCCTAAGCTTTCTGCTATCTGCACTCAACCATTCTCCCAAGATACTGAATGCAAGCCTCCAAGAACACACCGCAGGTAAGTGTTACCTCACTGCCGATCCACGCAGCTTGATGAAACTTTGCCCATCAACATCTAAGAGTAGAAGTACTCCAGCACTTTGCTTTGTGCAAATACTCTATCAGGTCCTCACAGCAAAATCACCCATGGGCCACAATTCCTTGAACATCTCTCGCCATCTTAGTTACTTTTCTTGTTGGTGAGACAAGAAAAATCTACCACACCCAAAGTTAAAAGGGAAAGGTTTGCTGGGCTCACAGTTTGTGGAGGTTTCAGTCCATCATTGGCTGGGTCCAAGGCAGGGTGGCGTGATTGTTGGTTCTCAAGATGGTGGACACCTGCCATGATTGTTGGCAACCAAGATGGTGGTCACCCGCCATGACTGTTAAGCACTCAAAATGGCAGACACCCGCTGCGATTGTTGGTTGCTCAAAATGACAGACACTTGTCATGATTGTCGGCACCCAAGATGGTGGGCACCCGCCATGACTGTTGGCACCAACCTGCCATGATGTTGGCCATCCAAGATGGCTGACACTTGCCATGACTGTTGCCCACCCAAAATGGTGGACACCTGCCATGATCATTAGCCACGCAAAATGGCAGACACCCACCATGATTGTTGGCCACTCAAAATGGCAGACACTTGTCATTATTGTTGGATCTCAAGATGGTGGACACCCACCATGATTGTTGACACTCAAGATGGTGGTCACCTGCCATGACTGTTGGCACCCAAGATGGTGGTAACCCACCATGACTGTTGGCTGACACTTGCCACGATTGTTGGCCACCCCACTCCTCTAGGCAAAGGTTGGCAGAACCCAAGACAAACCCTGGATGCCCAGGGCATTGAAAACTTTCACTCAATCCAGAGAAGATACCTGGGCACAAGTGGCATCTGTCTCCACTTCTTACCTGAGCGGGTCAGACACCTGCGGTGTGACCATCACCACCAGCTTCCTCACGGTCCTGTGGTTCCTCAGGGACTGTCCCAAAACCAACGCGCCCTGGCAGTAGACGTCATTGGTGGCCAAAGTAACGAAGGCTTGGTCGGCCACTGCGGACACAGACAACAGCAAGGTTCCACTCACGAGGGACGCACAGTGATGGAAGCTGCAGTTACCTGCTCTTCTCTCGCGGTTCCTGGCTTGCACCCACCCAGCCCGCCACCTTCTCAAATGTACATCCGGGACATTTTGTATGCATCCTTCCAAGCCAAAGACAAACGCAGAAAGAATGTTAGAAAATGCTGAGCTTCAGGCTGGCTCAATCGGTATGTATTACTCTTTACTGGTTTTCTGATACTAAGAGGATGCACCGCACGTTTCCGTATTACATTAGGCTTTTTTTGTAACTTTCATTTCTTTTGTCTTGGTTTTGTTGGTTTCCATTTCATGTGGTCTTGTATATCTAACCTACATTCTCAATCTTTTTATTTTTGAGATAGAATCCTGCTAAGGTGCCCTGAGCTATTCTAAAAATTACGATCCTCCTTCCTCAGTCTCCCTGGTTGCTGCTATTACACCCAGCTTACATTAGACTCTTGGAAACTCACCCAGGAAGTAAGCTTCTATTTTAGGTGGATGCAACAAGAGGGGAGGAGGGGAAGCAAACAGCAGAATTAACACTCTGATTACCTGAGCTGCAGCAGAAAAGCACACACCACTAAAAAAAAAATAAATAAATAAAAGTGCTCTTTGATGCAGTGACCAAATGTGTTCATGAAATTCCCACAGAGAGCAGTTGCTAAAAAGATCTGCCAAGAGATCCTAGAGAAAAGTAAGGAAAATTTACTCATTTCACCTGGGTGAGATGAAATACCTCACATCCACAACTTAAAGAGGGGGAAGCTCAACCTGGCTCTTGGTTGCAGAGGTTGCAGTCCACAGTCGGCTACTCCAATGTAGGAGCGTCACAGTGGACGGGCGCGGGGGAGGAAGGCCGCTAAGATCACGGTGGCCGGGAAGCAGAGAGAGGACAGAGGAACCAGCGACAGGAACTCCCCCTCCCAGGTCCCACCCCAGTGACCTCTCCGACCAGGCCCCGCCTCCCACAGCACATTCAGCCAGGAGCTTGTCCATGATGGATCCACTGAGAAGCACGGCGCCCCGTGATCCAGTCACCTTGCAGAAGCACCACCTCTGGACACAGGAGCCTTTTGGGAAAATTCTGCATCTGAACCATAGTAAAACAGTTTCATTAAACAGAAGGTCCTCCATGTCCTAATGTCCCAGTGCAAAGGAAGCAGGTCTCAGGACAGAGCCACTCTGTGGCCCTTTGAGGTTCGTGTGCATACAAATGAGATGAATTACACGGTGACTTTTCAAGAGCCTGAGGCCTGAGTTCATTGTAGCTTGCTGCCAGGATAAAGACTGCACTGGAAGGAAGGGGAAAACACTGAGAAAAGCCCCACGGCAGGCAGGCTGGCGCGCCGCCCATAGAAATTAAAATTCACAGCAAGCAGCCCACAGCCAAAGCACAACCGCGTGATTCTGAGACACACGTCTCCCCTTCCACACCACAGGGCACCCCCTGCACCAGCGGCCCAAATAGGGCAAAAGTTGTCACACTGAGTATGATAAATATCCAGCTTCTGTCAGTGTGGCCATCCCTGGGGCTGGCTCCTTGAGCTCACGTTCCAGAGGGTGATTGCCAACCTGCGCCCGCTGCAACAGCTCCTCGGGAGGCATCTCCACCCCCTCTGGGTTAAGAAGGGAAGAGATTTCCTGGCATCGCCCCTGTGGGCAGCCTACTGCAGAGAGCAGACTGCATTCATCAGGTCTGCAGAGCAAAAGATACCTACTGTCTGTCTGTCCATCACACACCCACCTCTCTGTCCTTCTGTTTATCCAGCTACCCACTCATCCACCCATCTGTCCGTCTCTCCATCAAACCATCCATCCACCCACCTATCTAATCTGTCTATCTCTCTGCCCATCAGCCTGCCTATCTATCTATCTACCTACCTATCTGCTGGTTCATCCACCCATCCACCCACCCATCCACCCACCCATCCAGCCATCCACCCACCCA